>JAHDVE020006942.1:0-13788 GCA_022606495.2 Halesus radiatus | reverse complement strand
CAATTAAATCGCTTGGCTAGAGAAGCGATTGAGTTTCTGAAGTCGGAAAAAGTAACGCTTAAAACACTTGAGCCTAATTTTTGTCATGCCAAACTATATTTGCTAACAGCAGCAGAAAACAACGATCGAAATCATTATTTTATTTCGGGCAGTTCCAATTTAACCGAAGCAGGCTTAGGTCTTAAAGTTTCGAGTAATATAGAATTGAATATTACTGGAACTGGCTTAAGTCCACAATTTGAAAAACTGCTTATTTGGTTTGATGATTTGTGGGCAAAACCACAAGCACATGATCAGAAAACAGTGATTGATGAAAACGGTAAAACAAGCTTGATGGATTTCAAGGACTATTTGATCCATCAAATAGCACGTTTATTTGCCCCATATACTCCGGAACAAATCTATTTCAAAATATTATTCGAACTTTTTCATAAAGATACCGACAATGCAGAAGTTAGAAAACAATTAATTAAACTGGAAGAAACCAAGATCTACAATAAATTATATGATTTCCAGAAAGGCGGTGTGCACAGTTTAATCCGCATGCTTAACAAATACAATGGGGCCATATTGGCCGATGCTGTGGGTTTAGGTAAAACGTGGAGCGCCTTGGCCGTAATGCACTCGTTTCAAACCAAGGGATATGATGTAATTGTGTTGTGTCCCAAGAAACTGGAACAAAACTGGAAACAATATGGATACCGAATGAACTCTATTTTCAGTGCAGATGCCTTGGACTTCACTGTTCGTTTTCATACCGATTTACGCGACGGTGGTTTGTCGTCAGCCGACATTGATGCGTCTTATTTTACCCGAGACAAACCCAAATTGTGGGTGATAGATGAAAGCCACAATTTACGAAACGACAAATCGAGTAGATACAAGTATTTGGTAGAGCAAGTGTTGCAACAATCAAAGGGCGATGTTAAAGTATTGTTGCTATCAGCCACCCCGATCAATAATTCGTTTAAAGATATTCGCAACCAGTTTAAACTCATCACTAAGGGATCGGAAACAGGATTTAAAGAATTATTAGATATCAATAACCTCGAATACACTTTCCGTGGTGTTCAACGCGAATTTAACACCTGGGCAAAGAAGCCAGGCGCCAGTTTGGCTGATTTTCATGGAAGTATTAAAGATAGTGACTTCTTCCGACTAACTGATCATTTGTTAGTGGCGCGGACCAGAAAGAGCATTCGTGCCCATTTCGATAAAGACTTAGTATTCCCCAAGCACCGCAAGCCAATCAATTTGTTTAAAACACCTTTGAAGTTTGGTGATTTCGAGAATTTTGCCGAGCTAATAGATCAATTAGATCTAAATTTATCGGCTTATCTGCCTGCAACCTATACCATCAGTCAAATTGACCGAGCGGAAAAGGCGAAGGCTAAGCTCGACAAAAAAAGTAAAAAAGAGGGTGTTGTAAAGGAGAATATTTTAAAAGACGAATCGCAACGCGAGCATTTTTTAGTCAAAATGATGATGGTTTTGCTGTTCAAACGCTTAGAAAGCTCGTGGGCATCATTTCAAACAACCGTTACCAATATCCATGCTCATCATCAAGGTGCCTTAGATAAAATTGCCGCTTTTGAACAATCAGCGCAGCAAGCGACCTTTGAAAACATTATCGACCCCGATACCCAAGAAGCTATTTCGGACGATGACGGAACAGGTGTGTCTGATCAATTTTTGTTAGGGAAGAAAAATGCCATTAGTTTACAAGACATTGCCGACTCAGGTAGTTTAGCCGAGTTTAAAGCGGCGATTAAGAAAGATAAGAAAACTTTGGAACACATTCTTCGAAATGTCAAAGAATTTGAAAACAAGTTTAGGACAGAAAAAGGACTACAATCGGTCGATACTAAGTTGGCCGAGTTGCTAGCCATCATTCAGCAAAAACAAACAGGAGGGAATAAAAAGATTGTGATATTTTCGGCCTATACCTGCACCGTACAATATTTGTTCGATCAATTAAAATTGCGAGGCTTCACCAACTTTGCCATGGTAAGTGGTAACGGGGCGTGTGTATGGAACCAGAATAGTGTAAACAAAAATCACCATACAGTTTTAGAGCGCTTTGCCCCTTTCACTAAATTGTATAAAGAGAAGAAATGGGCTGATTTTGAAGGTGCTGATTATACCGAGTGGACAAACTATATAGCGGAACACCAACCTGATACCCATAAATTATTATCCCAACCAATTGATATATTGATTGCTACTGATGTATTGAGCGAGGGACAGAATTTGCAAGATGCTGATATGGTTATTAATTATGACATCCATTGGAACCCTGTGAGGGTGATACAGCGGGTAGGGCGGATCGACCGTATCGGGTCGCCAAATAGTGAAATACAAAGCATCAATTTTTGGCCAGCCAAAGACATTGACGACTATATTAATTTAAAAACACGGGTTGAAAAGCGTATGGCGATTATGAAAGTATCTGGATCGGAAGTAATTGATTCGTTCACCGACGAGTTTAATGAAATAGCCGAAGCCAGTATTCTGGAGGACAGTCAAAATGCCAATATGCTTCGCCAAATGGCACAAACCATGGAAGAGGTTGATGGTGAACAAACCTTAGGTTTCGACGATTTTTCGTTCGATATTTATCGGCAATTGCTACAAACTATTCTCAATCAAAAACAAGATGAATACAAGAATATGCCCAAGGGGGTGTTTTCGGGAATTAAAATAGCGGGCGATCCCACTATGAAGGCGGGTATGATTGCCTTGCTGGGCTACCCTGCACAAAAGAAATACCAAGCCGATGGGGCTTATTTATCTTACGAATTGATATATATTGATGAACAAGGCAATCAGTTATCGAATAATCAAAAAGTGATATTGGAACAGTTGAATACGCATTATCAGCAAGATCGTTATGTGGATGCGGCTATCGAACAAGGCGACCCTGCACGAATTAAGCAATTAAGCGACGCACTCCGAAAATGGATTAATAATCAAGCCAAAACCACTATCGAAATGGAGGATGGCAGTGTGCAAGAAGTGATGTCAAATGCAGGATTGGCAATGATCCATCAATTAAAGTCGAATCCCCAAAAAGTGCATAAACAATTAAAAACAGAGGGAAATGTGTCGGATAAATACCAGTATGATAATTTTGATTTGATCACATGGCTGGTGGTGAGTTAGCGTCTGGGATAAGCAGTAGACACTAAATAAACGATGTTATCATATACCGCCGTGAGTGCTAATCATAGTACCGCCTCGAAGAGGCGGTACTATGATTGTAACATCGTTTATTAATGTTTACTGCTTATTAACAAAATCAAAATTATACTGGTTCAGTAAAAGTGAACCACAAAATCAATTAAGGAAACTACTGGCGATTAAGCAGACAGATAACTATCAAATAAAAACAAAAAACACCATAGGGGTAAACAAAATAACAATGATCAATTTATCAACATTTACAACACTTTCTTTTCCCGAAGCTTTAAAAGATTTCTTTGCGAATCAATTAGGGATACATATCAACGATATAGGCGATGCACCCGCTTCGGCTGCCGATATATTGGGCAAATCGTTCAAGCCCGATAACGAGGCTCATCAACTGATTGATAAGGTGTATGCCATTGGTTTGGTGGACGATGCCACATTTGCTGGAAAAGAAAGCATCGACTTTAAAAAGCTTGATAAAGATTACGATGGCTTACTGTTGTTTGGTGTTACACTGCACAGTAACCATTTGTTAAACCCCACCCGAAGCCAATTGGCCGAAATTACCCGAGCCCTTAATCGCGAATTTCCATATACCCCTGTAACGGTGGTGTTTAAATACACCAATTGTATTGCCTTTGCGAATACCGAGCGTATTCCGTATAAGCAAGAATGGCGCGAAGGAGAACGAATATCGAAAGTGACGCTATTGAAGGATGTGAATACCCAACACACACATAGCGGACATAGACAGATATTAGCCGATTTGGGGATTGCCAACAAAAGCAATGTGAATACTTATGCCACACTCTACCAACATTGGCAAACGGTGTTGAATGTGGATACGCTAAACGATAAATTTTACGCACAATTGTTCAATTGGTATGTTTGGGCTATTCCGCAGGTTGTTTTCCCACAAACAGGTATCAGTGAAAATAAATTAAAACCTAACGAAATACACCAATCGGAATCGCTCATTCGCTTACTTACCCGTTTGCTGTTTGCATGGTTTATGAAAGAAAAAGGGTTGATCCCAAACAGCTTGTTTGAGAAACAGACTTTAAATGCTATTTTAGTCGATTTTAAACCCCAATCAAAGGAAGATGGCAACTACTATAAGGCCATACTTCAGAATTTATTTTTCGCAACACTTAATCAACCTATAGCCGATCGAAAGGCTATCCACCCAGGAGGGATTAGGCATCCCGATTATGGTAATGCATTGGTGTTCCGCTATAAAGACTGTTTTATAGAAAGTGATAAAGCTACACAGCATTTTGATAATATTCCTTTTTTGAATGGTGGCTTATTTGATTGCCTAGATCAACGATCGAAAAAAGATCAACCAGAAATAAGACTTGATGGTTTTTCTTCTACACCAAGTAAACAAGCCCAATTACCTAATTGTATTTTCTTTGGATCGCACATTGCCGATTTAAGCAAGGAATATGATGACAAAAACAAAACGAAAGAAAAAGTTGAAGGAATTATCGATCTTCTAAACAGTTACAAATTCACAATTGAGGAAAATACACCTTTAGAACAAGATGTTGCCCTAGATCCTGAATTACTGGGTAAGGTGTTTGAAAATCTGCTGGCCAGCTACAACCCAGAAACCAGTGCTACTGCTCGAAAAGAAACCGGATCGTTTTATACACCACGCGAAGTGGTTGATTATATGGTAGACGAAAGTTTGATGGCTTATCTTAAAATTAAACTACCAGAAATAGACAGCACAAAATTACAGACGCTTTTTTCGATAAGTGACACAGAAAATCCTTTTGATACCTCACAAACAAGAGACCTGATTGCCGCCTTATCGGAATGTCAAATTTTAGATCCAGCCTGTGGATCAGGGGCTTACTTAATGGGAGCATTACATAAAATAATGAGTGCACTGGCAAAAGTGGACCCTGAAAGTAAAGCTTGGCTTGAAATGATGATCAGCCGTTTGCCAGTAACCATGCGCGAACATAGCCGTAGACAATGGGAAAGCGAATCGGTGAGTTATGTTCGAAAATTAGGTATTGTTCAGGAGTGTATTTACGGTATTGACATTCAACCCATAGCCATCCAAATTGCCAAACTACGGTTCTTTATTTCCTTATTAGTGGATCAAACAGAGAAACCCGAAGCCGAAAACCGTGGCTTTGCTACCTTGCCAAATCTTGATTTTAAGCTGGTTACTGCTAACAGTCTTGTAAAAGCACCACAAAGCAGAGAAGCGGATATCTATCTTAAAGACACGAGCTATATTAAAGATTTGGAAGAGGATATTCATCTATATTTCAGTTTATACAAGCCAGCGGATAAAAAAGCAGCTAAAATGCGCATTGAGGGCCATGTAAGGGGTATAGTAAATACCATACAATCAAAAATGCAGAAACAATTCGAAGGTTTGGTGGCAACACAACGCAACATGTCGGTGGCACAAATCCGTACACAAAATAAATTGAAAGACCGACTGCCTCTTGATATCGAAATATGGAGCAGCTACAATAATTTGTTTGATCAAACTGCTGTTGGTTTTTATGAAACCAAATATCTTTTTCCGCATGTAAAAGATGGTTTTGATGTGGTAATAGGTAATCCACCTTACATTCAATTACAGTCGAAAGGAGGGCAATTATCTGACCAATTACAAGGACAAGGCTATGAAAGTTTTGAGCGTACGGGAGATATTTATTGTCTTTTTTACGAACGCGGACATCAACTACTAAAACCTAATGGTATATTGGCTTACATTACCAGCAATAAATGGATGCGTGCAGGATATGGGAAATCGTTGCGTAATTTTTTAGCCACTAAAACCAATCCGCTTCAATTGATTGACTTTGCAGGAATAAAAATATTCCGATCGGCAACCGTAGATACCAATATTTTGTTCTTTCAAAAATCAGATACCAATAAGGAGCTCACCAAAGCATGTGTAGTGAAAGAAAAATGCCAAGCTTATTTACCGTCTTATATACATGATCATTCCGTGATTTGTAAATTCGCAACATCAGATAGTTGGACCATACTTAGCTCTATTGAACAAAGTATTAAGGAAAAAGTAGAGCGAATAGGTATACCGCTGAAAGATTGGGATATTCAAATTAATTATGGAATAAAGACTGGCTATAACGAAGCTTTTATCATAGATGGTAAAAAGAAAGACGAACTAATTGCAGCTGACCCCAAATCTGCCGAAATTATACGACCCATTTTGCGTGGCAGGGACATCAAAAGATATGGATACGAATTTGCCGACTTGTGGCTGATATATATTCCTTGGCACTTTCCGTTACATAAAGATAACTCCATAAAAGGAGCTTCAGCAAAGGCAGAAGAGGCTTTTCTGATTCAGTATCCAAATCTTTATGCTCATTTACTTAAATATAAAAAACAATTATCTGCACGTAATAAAGTTGAAACTGGAATCCGATACGAATGGTACGCTCTACAACGGTTTGGTGCAAATTATATCGACGATTTTTCTAAACAGAAGATTGTTTGGAAAAGAGTAGGCTCAAATTTATGTTTTTGTTATGATGAAAAATCATGTGTAACCTTAGATAGTACTTGTTTTGCAACTGGAAAAAACATCAAATTTATCTTAGGTATATTAAATTCTAAATTAGGATATTACCTGTTGCAGGATTCTCCAAAAACAGGAACAGGAGACTTGTTGATTAGCGTCCAAGCATTAGAGCCAATAAAAATACCGATTCCCAATGAACAACTCAATAGAGAAGTATCTACACTCGTGGACAATTTAATAGAAAATAGTTTTTCTGAAATGGAATATCCGATTAATAAACTAGTCTATCAAATATATAACTTAAGTAATGAAGAAATAGTGTTTATAGAATCTCTATAAAGCCTATAATTTCTCTCTCTTTATCTGATAGTTGATAAAGATCAAAGATCAACTTATCAACAAATATTTCTTTTTCTCGAGAGTCTAAATTCTTATTCCTAAATTCTTGAATTTCGGTTATTTTTGATTCGAACATCAATTCAAGTGAAACATCTACCTTTTTAACTGGAATTTTATCTAAAAATATCTTTCTTACTTCTCTTGTACCTCCTTGCAATTCAGGGAAATTATTTGAAAAACAATATTTAAAAAGAGAAGAATTAAGGAATGCTGTAAGGTACGCTATGTTTTCCCCTGTAATCATGAATGATTTGTCATTTTGATAAAACTCTTGACGATCAAAGTAAAAAGGTAAAAATTTTGTCATATTAGGATAGATTATCTTCTGTTTAGAAAAATCGTCCCAATAACCTATACTATCTTGTGTTTCAAACCATTTATTATTGGTCTTTTTACGCGAACCAGGTTTGCCAGATTGCTCTAATCGAGCCTTTCCAAATAAGAGTAGATGGGTTTTTACGGCAGGAAAAAGTTCTATATCATAATGCATACTGGGGAAGGTACATATCAGCCACAAGTCGGCAAATTCGTATCCATATCTTTTGATGTCCCTGCCACGCAAAATGGGTCGTATAAATTATTCAACGCCATAATGCATCTACAGTAGATTGATTAACATTATTTAAAACAATCAGATTATGATTTATGGCTACATCAGAGTAAGTACGGATAAACAAACCGTAGAAAACCAACGTTTCGAAATTAATCGTTTTTGCGAAAAGCAAGAAACCTTAGTGGATAGATGGATTGAAGAGACAATTTCGGGAACCAAGGATGTTGAAAAAAGAGAGCTGGGAAAGCTTTTGGATAAAATGAAAAAGGAGGACATCTTAATTTGTACCGAGTTGTCGCGTTTAGGGCGTAACCTACTCATGATAATGGGAATACTTAACCAGTGTATGAAAAACGATGTAAAAGTATGGACCATTAAAGACAATTACCGGTTGGGGAGTGATATTAACTCGAAGGTATTGGCCTTTGCATTTGGCTTATCTGCCGAAATTGAACGCAATTTAATATCTCAACGTACCAAAGAAGCCTTGGCGCGCAAAAGGGCTGAGGGTGTGATACTGGGTCGACCACGAGGTCGGAAATCGTCGTACACCAAATTATCTAAATCGGAAAAACAAATCAAAGAAATGATAGACAATAACACAAGTTATTCGGCTATTGCTCGAACTCTTGGAGTACATCGGTTAACGGTGTCGGCATTTGTAAAAGCAAATAGTTTGGAAAAGGTGATGGATTAGAGTTGTTCTTTGTGGTTATCAATATAGCAAAAGGTAACCACAAAGAAATTAAAGTTGATTGTTTACTTTAGGGTTGCATGGCGAAAGCTATGTAAATGCGTGAATTTAGAGTTGCAGGCGATTTTTACTGACATCAACGTGTCATACAAAATGTTTATTTAGGCCCTACCTTTGTAGTCTATTGCAAACGCTGCGATGGTAGGTTCTTTGACATATTGATTTTAAAACAATCAGTTCTATAGACGCAAAAGAGGATCCAAAGCTGATATTTACGGAGTTTGAAGCCGAAATCGATAGAGAATAAGTGAACTTGTATAAAGATAATTTTCAGTGCCTTATTTATCGCAGAATAGTTTTTTGTTTGCGTATGTTTGTTTTGAGTGATAGTTTTGGTAGTATTAAAACTAATTTAAAAAAATAAATTCGATTAGATTTGTTTGTATGAAAAATTAACAGTAACTTTGTGTTGTTGATTGCAAACATAAAGTAATGAAAATGACCGAACGGAAAGCATTGTTAAGGATTCCTGATGGGGAATTAAAGTGTTGGGGTATTTCTTCTGAATGGATAACAAAAGCTCTAAAAATTTGAAAATATGGTATTGTTTGAAAATAAAATAAGAAAAGACTTTGGTCCATCTAAACATAATGATGACTTATTTCATTTCTATGATAGAAACGCACAACCTAAGATTAATAGGGTTCGTAATAGTCTAAATCATTGGTTTTCGCACTACCCAGAAAATGAACAATATGAATTGAAGTGCCGATTGCAAAAAGAATTTTATAGTGCTTTATATGAGTTGTTTTTACATGAGTTGTTTCTAAATCAAGGATTTGATATTACTATACATCCTAAATTACCAGATACGGCAAAAACTCCTGACTTTTTGTTATCCAAAGAAGGAGAGGAATTTTATTTGGAAGCAAAGGTATTCACAAGGTCAAATGCAACTAAATCAGAAGAGCAACGGTTAAACAATCTACGTGACTCTCTCAATAAAATCGAATCACCTAATTTCTTTCTAAGGATTAAAGATGTTCAGTTAAAAAGCGCAAAACAACCGTCAGCAAAAGAAATAATTAAAACCGTTGAAGCAGAATTGCTCAAATATGATGTTAATATAATAAGAAATAAAACGCTACAGGAATTACCATATGTTCCTTTTGAAAATCAAGATGTTAAAATTTTGTTCGATTTAATACCTAAATCAGAATCTAAATGTGGCGAAAAAGGACTACGCCCAATAGCTGTTTTCTCAAAAGACGATGAAGATATTAGCATTAACATTAAAAGATCATTAGAAAAGAAGGCAAATAGATATGGCACTTTAAATAAACCTTATTTAATAGCGATTAACTCAATGGGCATGATAGGAGAATATGATGCAGATGATGCTATCTGGGGGGCGTATCCCCATACAAAAAATGGTTTCTTTTTAGATCATTCTGGTATTAGACATGCAGGAGTTAGTGGAGTATTAATAACAGAGATGAACTCTGGAAATATATATGATCCTAAATATTGGCTATATAAACATCCTTGGGCGAAGCATGAAGTAAATTTTGATTTGATGGAATTGAGCTATTATCATGTTTCGTTGAGTGAGATTAAAAATGTCAACAAGAAAAGAATTGGAGATATTTTAAATCAGTCATGAAAATGGATAAGAATAAAATGGAGCTTTAAGTATGCGTTAGGACTTGGTAGACGCTAGTTTAGACGCAAAGGGGCAAATTTAAAAGCAGGATGAATACGGGTATTAGAAAACAAATTAAATTATGAGAGTAAATCAAACATATCGCAGTTTATTAGACAAATCAATAGAGTCTATGTTATCAGCCATGGAGATCTATAACAAACCTAACTTTGGGTATAGAGAAGAGTCATTTGCTATTTTAGCTGTTAACGCTTGGGAGTTATTACTTAAAGCCTATTTATTACGTTTTAATAATTATAAAATGAGTGCGATTTATGAACTTGAATTCGTTTTAAAGAAAGATGGTACCAAATCAACACGAACAAGACCCAAAAACAATAGGTGTGGAAACCCCAAGTCAATATCTTTATTTGAAACTATTGAGCGTCTCAAAAAAAAAACAACTATTTCACAAAACCTTATAGAGAGCATTGAGTCATTAATTGAACTTCGAGATAACTCCATACATTTTATAAATCCTAAATCAATCACAAAAAAAGTCCAAGAACTAGGATTTGCTAACATAAAGAATTATATTAACATAATAAAAAAATGGAAATTAGAGATTGATCTTAATGGATACAATTTTTATTTAATGCCATTAGCTTACGTTGATGCTCAAGTAGATGCAGACCCCATACTAACAGAAGAAACGCTTAATTATTTAAATTTGATTAAATCAAAAATAGACAAGCAAGACATTAGTGATCAAGAATTCAATATTGCGATATCAATTGACATTGACTTAAAAAAGGGAAAATCATTAGACTCTATTGGATTTCAATATGACCCAGATGGTATTCCCATAGTACTAACTGAAGAAGATATTCGACAGCGATTTCCATTGACTGATGCAGACTTAAAGGTAAAATGCAAAAATAAATACACTGACTTTAAACAAAGCAAGTTATTTCGTGAAATTATGCAGAAAATAAAAACTAATCCAAAATTGCATTATAGCAGAAAACTTGATCCAAGTAATAAAAAATCACAAGCCAAACCATTTTACAGTAATAATGTATTTCAAGAATTAGATAAACACTTTACAAAAAAATAGATGGACATCCAATTTATAAATCAGAGCAATAAATTCTTTCAAGATGTGATAACTCTTGGAAACAAACATTCTGCAACCTTGGGGTTTATGCCCGATGGAGGATTTAAAGACCATGCCAAGAAAGGACACATTATAATCGCTCATGATGATTCTGAATTATATGGCTATTTGATGTTTCGTGTGGTGAATAGTTCTTGTAGAGTAAGTATTGTTCATTTGTGTATAAATGAAAACCATAGAAAAAAAAACATATCGAAACAACTCCTTGATAAATTGCGAACAAAATATGAGAATGCAATTACAGGTATTGCAGGTATTGCATTAAGCTGTAGAAAGGACTATAAGCACGCATCAGCTCTTTGGCAGCGGTATGGTTTTGTTTGCAAATATGTAAAAAGAAGTCGCAGTATTGATGAAAATCACTTAAATATTTGGTGGTATGACTTTAATAAACCTGACTTATTCACAATAGCGGCAAATTCGTCCCCTAAATTAAAAGCAATATTAGATGCTAATATCATAATAAAATTAAGAGATAGCGATCTAAAATACAGTGCTACAGAAAATCCGCAAGGACTTTTAGCCGACTGGCTACATGATGAGGTCGATTATTACTATGCTCCTGAAATGATGAATGAGATTAATCGGGATCAGGAAAAAGATCGAGCAAATAAGACAAGGCTATTTTTGAGTAATTTTATAGAGGCAAAACATGATGTAGAAAAACGTAAAATAGTTGCTAAACAGCTCAAAAGTATCATTAAAGGCGAAACTGATAATGATAATTCGGACCGAATTCAATTAGCTACTTGTATTGTCTCTAATGTGTCATATTTCATAACGCAAGATATTGGTATACTAAATAATCGACAAGAAATAGATGATTTGGGGTTCGATATTCGAATTTTTTCCCCTCACGAATTTATTATAGAAGTGGACTATCTATTAAATAAAGAAGCGTATTCACCTGTTCAATTGGCGGGTGTTACCTTTCATAATATATCGAAAATATCCTCTGATGAATTAGATCCTTATATTGATAAATTCCTCATGAGAGACCCTTCTGAGAAAAAGCACGTATTCAAAAATATAGTTTACGAAGCAGCTCAAAAAACAAAAACCGCTAAAATTAAGGTTATTAAATCAGGAAATATAGCTATTGCATTTTTTTCGTATGAATACAACACAACAGAACTGAATATTTCATTTATTCGCTTGAGCGAAACAGGGTATAAACAAACTCTGTTTATGCAAATTATATCCGATTTTACACATAAAGCACTAAAGAAAAACATAAACGTCATTTTTCTAAAAGAATGTTATTTGTTGGATAATCAAAAACTAACACTATCAAGATTAGGCTTTGAATATAAAGAAAATGCCTGGGTTAAATATGTTAACAATGAAATAGTAGAATGTTCCCAATTAGATAACTTATTAGATCGGGGACTAGATGCCACAACTATTAATAAGTTACTCAGTAATGTAGAGAGCGAAAATAAGAAAATAGAGTTGTTAAGTGTTGAACGAAGGTTCTTTCCGCTAAAGATTTTAGACTTAGACATTCCATGCTATATAATTCCGATAAAAGCCTACTGGGCAGGGCAATTATTCGACTTCAATATATCTAATCAGGATTTGTTTGGGGCGATGCCTGAAAAATTATGGAACATTGAAAATGTTTATTATCGACATACGATGCCAATAACGGAAATTGCTCCAGCGCGAATACTTTGGTATGTTAGCTCTGATAAATATACAGATCGAAGCATGTCTATAGTAGCATCGTCATACTTGGATGAAGTTATAACAGGTAAGCCGAAAGAATTATTTGCAAAAAACAAACATTATGGCATATATGAATGGAAACACATATACGATTTATGTGAACAAAATATTGATAGCCCTATAAGAGTATTACGCTTTAGCGGGACAGAAGTATTTCTGCATCCAATAACTTTCAAGTCAATTACACATATATTAGAAAAGAATGGGCGAAAAAGAAATACCTTTGCATCTCCAGTGAAAGTGGATTTTAGTATATTTAATCAAATTTATAAATTAGGAAAGTGGTCGACACAAATATAAAAAAATATTTATTTATTTCAATAAAGCCAGAATTTGCGAAAAAGATAATTGAGCGAGAAAAGAGTATTGAATTACGTAAAGTAACACCTCATATAAAAGTAGGTGGCTATATTATTATCTATGCTTCATCTCCAATCAAATGTGTAGTGGGGTTTGGAATTATAAAACAAATTATTAGTACATCTCCAGAAAAAATGTGGGCACAATATGCTCCTCTTTTAGGAATTGATAAGGTTAGGTTTGATGAATATTATCAAAATAAAACAAAAGCCATAGGTATTGAGATCGAAGCAATAAAAATAGTTAATCCCATTAGTCTAAATGATTTAAAAACAATAGATCCTAATTTTCACCCTCCACAAGTGTACCGTTACGTAACGAATGAGCAGATTTGTAAAACAATTTCAGAGTTCCTTGTGAAGCGTGTAAAGAAATAGTTTGTATGCAAGTCTTTTACAAAACAACATCATCAACTAACCGATATATTTTAAGTAAGGGGGCAAGAACTCTCGTTCCAAAATGGCAATTTTGTTTTTCGGAAACTTGTAGTCCTTAAAAACGGACTTTAACACAGCATAATCTA
>JAHDVE020006941.1:0-89094 GCA_022606495.2 Halesus radiatus | reverse complement strand
GTTTATTTACAAGAATAAATACAGAAAACTGAATAAAATAATAAAAAACAAAACAAAACAAAACAAAAATTCAAAGTTCATACGATCTCAACTGTTTTATATCTAGTTGGGTTTTACAAGCCACAAGAATCGAATGCCTAAAAGAGGTTTCAGCAATGTTTTAAAATAATCCATATATTTAAAAATAAAATTATAATGGTCGTAGCTACAGAAATAACATATTGCAGATGCCTCTCTAGGGCAGATAGCAATATAGATTTCGATATTCTGATTTAATGTAAACAGTTTCCAATACGTTAGAACGTGTTGGTAGAAAAAACTCCATACTTCGGTGAAGAATATTTAAATTAATATCTACTTAAAACACGCAAATTCGGATAAATTATGTTAGAAGCAGTGCTTATTCCTCGACTAAATAAAGAAAAATCTAGTTTGCTTTTTTTACCAAAATTGTTGATCAGCTAAAGCAACTTTCATTTAAAAAGTACCAAATGGCAAAAGGATATTTTTATATTTAAAGGCGGAATTAATTATTAAAATGATTTATGGGTTCTTTTCATTTGGTGTCTTCATTTTATTTGGGAGTTTTCAGTCGGTTTTAACTTTGTAGATCGGACAATTCGAGGGGCCCGCTTGGAGGCGCTTGTTTGTTCGACAAGCGATAGCAAACACTGAATCCAGTGGACATGCGGGACATTGTACCGCCAAACATCGTCCCCCAAGGTCGAGGCGCGCAATTGAGAGAAATTTGTTACAAAAAAAGCTGAATATAAATACAAACGAGGTTGCAAATTGTTTATTCTCACAAATAACCCGCCAAATGCAGTACACGTCGGCCTATTGTGCCCGAGGAAACACAATACACTTAACGCGCACACAAATTGCAATAAAGAGCCATAAATACAAATAAGTACGTAGTTATGTGCGGTCATTAGTTAGTTCATGTCAAACAGATTTTAAACGGCGGAATAAATCGACACGCGCCTTTGGCGGGTATTGTTGGTCAGGCTGCGCGCCACGATCTCTAGATCAACATAAGTATGATTTGCTAAAACCGACATAATATTAATCCCGCATACAATAAAACACATCTAGCAGATGAAGTCTGATGATTTGCCAAGCGACTCTGCCGGGATTTCGATGTTTACGACTATTGACGAATAAGAAAATATGCATGTTGATTTAAATGTCTACTGGGCTGAGTAAGGATCTTCGTAGCAAATGAAAGTGGTTTTTTTTCACGGCCAATGTTAATGTCTATTTCTTATTCGGCAGTGATCTCTCAATAACACCCAATTAAATACTACACGTTTTATTATAATGGTGATATATCACCCCAAAGCGATACTCAAATAGACTAAACTATAAATACTATTAAACACAATAGTTAAATAATCCATTCGGGAGCTCTCTCCTTACTTAATTACTGCCACAGCGGTGCTCACGTAACAGACACAACCTTAAGTCGTGTTTACATTATGTAGCAAAACAGCTATATATGGCTGAGCTATATAGTTCGGATTAAAAACATTTATAGCACGGGCAAAAAAGGTTTATAGCAACTGTCAACCAGTCTTCTTCGAGTTTCCCTGGTACTGCCCAATCAAACATCGCATTTTCTTTTCCAACTTACTTCTGTCTAAAGTCATTTCATGTGCAATGACATTACACGCGTTGAGCTTTCGGTTTCTCTTTTTTTAAATTCATGTCGGTCGAATCCCATAAAACCGGATGCCCGAGAAAGAGCATTTCTGTCCCACTCAAATTGACTCAACAGGTTCGCATTTTAATTTCTCAACACACTGCAACAAGGGACTTGTTCCCTAATTGGGTGCAAGTCCAAGTGCACAACTGACGGGCGTCTGCGGCGACAGCTATATAGCTGTGCTACAAGAAAAAGCGCGCATCCAGCCCGTCTATATAGCTCAGCTACGTAGTTGTCTTTGATCTTACCGACAACCGATAGGAAATTTATTTCCAGCTATACAGCTCTTGATTTGGGCTATATGGCTGTTTTCGGGTGGCGTTTTCAAAAACTATCAGCATAGTCAGTGGCTGCTCGTGACTTTTGAATGAGCTAGAGCATTAAGATTGAAAAATAGGACGTTATTGATGTTGTTGAAGCCGAAAATGATTTTTTTTTTAAATTTCAATTTTTTGTATGAAGATTTAGATGGTAGGTGGTGGGGCACTGCCCCACCTACCTTAGCTTCAATCTTAGCGCTCTAGCTCACTCAAATCACGAGCCGCCACTGAGCACAGCTATAGTGTAAATGCGGCTTTACTTACAGTTATGTTATTCATATGAATTAAACTAACATTAAAGCTTTAAGATGGATAATGTAAACATTACAAAGCCCGATGAAATAATAAATTAGCAAGCAAACAATATTTTTTCTTTGTATGGTTATAAACGCAAGGGAAGTATGTATGAACATCATGAATTATTACCTACATAACATCATTAGAAATGTATTGGAAAATATTAAAGTTCTTCCACTAAATAAATATGCTAAAGCATAAATAATAATATTAGATAGTTAATAATAATAATTACAAACTTTCAGTGGGCAATACGAACCTTATAAACAAAATACAACAATGAAGAAAACCAAAGCCGACATCATTACATTGCGCTGCGTGACCATCAGATTTGAATAGTAAAAGTACTTCGTAACTATTCAATATTCCATTTAGGGGCTATTTCACCTAATCTAGAATAAATATAGAAACATATTTGCGTTCCACATACTCTCAATAACCAAAAATTAAAAAGAAGTCTGACATATCTTAATTCGAGCTCGAACCGACAAGTAGGGGCTATTTATCAGATTTAAAGATGGCGTCAAGCGTCAAAACAACAAAACATTCTGACAGCTGCTGGTGAGCCGATTATTGAATTTATTGAGGATTTTGCCTTAATTGATGATGCAGAAGTACACGACAGGGCGGCAATGCGAAGAACTCGAGTTCTAAGAGCTCGTGTTAATTTTTTGGGGGTATTGGACGACGTTGACCAGATCGCGATTTCGACTCACAAAGAATGCTGTGAATATAATCCACGATCAACTCAAAGATAAAATCTGTCCAAAGACTAATCGTCTGCGTATTTACCGTATGTTTAATATAAGCCTTCAAAATGCATCACAGAATATTTGTACTAAACTCGAATCATATTCATCTTTAAATTTGGGAAGCGGGTATGGGTCACACCACTAAGCATGTAGTTTTCGCGGGAGCATGTGTGACTTGTTTGACGTTTGTGATTCCATAGAAACAATAGACAGGTGTTGCAGCAGACGGGATAATGGTTTGAAAATACCGATGTTGCGAATCTAGCTCATCAATAACTACTATTTGTGGTGAAACGGTCGCCGGTTTATTGGCCTGTTATTCATATGATTAAAGATATTCAACGAACAGTTAACAAAGAGTTAATTGAGATATAGTGAAATTGCCAATAAGTACGGTAAATGCATAATGCATATATTTACCAAACAGGCATCTTTTAATTGGGAAATAATTCTCACTATTCTTGAACTAATTAAATTTATAGATTATTTCTAATTTTGAAACTGTCAATTCATGGTGGAATTCCATATTAAAATGATGTTTTTTGATTAAAAAACATTTGTAACCTTTTTCCACTTATTTATTTTAAATAAGTGGAAAAGGCTTACAAAGGTTTTTTAATCAAAAAAATACATTTTAAATTTATAGAAACTGCATGAACGAAATCAATCTACTATCAATAACAAATCTAATTATACGTCCATATTTGAAAATCGCAGGCGAGAAAAAAGGTTATTGAATCGACAGGACGTCGCGTCGGCAGGGTACCTGTTTAATTGTTCTAAGAGTATTTTTTTAAGTGAATAGACTTTCTCAACTTCTTGAATAGTCAGATGTTCATTTTATCGATTTGTATCTTTAATTTGGTGTAAATCCTAAAAATCGAACATTTTTGTAGAAAAGAAATTGATTAAATTATAACAATTCCCAGTGCCATAAGTACTCAGCCGACGAAGATTGGAAACATGTGCCTATTGACAATAGAATATTCAAAATAAGGGCATTGGCTTTTCATGGCGAGCCAACAGGTTACCTCGGCGTTTATTAACAGTCCTGAGTAATTTGATAATCATTTGTTACAGTTACAGCATTAAAAAATCAACAAATTATAACTTGCACATAATAGTGCCCTTACAAGAGCCAAGACCCAGGCTGTTGTATACAGTATTAATTTTTAGTGTGTAATGATCGATATTAGGTAGGTATTGTGGATTATAGGTACAATTAAGCACAAAATAACAAAAGGGTTAGATAAGCGGGCGCCGGGCGAGGCGCAACTCCGAGAAGCAAACGCCACTAAAATGGGTAATACAGAACGAGCAATGGCGAAATAATCAACATCAATAAATAACCTGCACGCGATCTCGTACCCATTAAAGGCTCATACCTTAAACTCACATGTTGGAGAGGGAAAAGCTGGCTTTATTTTGGTGGTGTTTACCGTGCGCCGTGTGTTTCGTTCAATGCCAAACCCCGCAATTTTCAATGCATACACGTATGTAGCCGGTGTTGGTAGCTACTAGCTACCCGAGGCCTACCCACTCTGCGTTTCGTACTAGACCGTTTAGGGCGTTTAGCACAAGGCTCAGCCCAATTTAAATGGTCTGACATACTGCCCAAAAACTTTAATTCAAAACTGTAAGACAAAAAAATCTTACCTCATTATCTATCTATCTGCCTGTCAATTCTAGTGATTTTTTAAAAATGTTTTTTTGAGACTAAATTTATTAAAACTAAAATATATTTTTTTATAATTTAAAGGGCAACGCGGCTATTTTTTTTTATCTCGCGTCGTCATTTCCACCTAAAGGCTGTGGAACCTTACATATTCACTTAACTGTAAAAATGAAAGACAGAATACCAATGTTTGTTCCAAATTTTTCAAGATGAAAAATTGTGCTAACTCGGGCGAAGCAGGGTTGGCATAGTGGTGGTCTCATTTCTTGGAGATTGATGAATGAATATTATTAAAAATTTTATGACAGATTGCTCGAGATTCTGAACCACATTATTTTATTAAGCACCCCGCAAAATTCACTTCCCCACTCCCCGCCTGGTATGCAGTGCCAAACGTCAGGCGGAAGTTTTATTTTAATCCTCGAACCTCACCCCCTAAGATGAAATAATCAACAGGGCTTGTGCTGTTATTCGGAGTAGTTTTGGTTATTACTGGACTCCAAACTACAACTTGACATAGTTAAATTTGCTGTCGGCCAAAAGAGGAACGAATGCCGATTTTTTAATCCATACTTTTCATTATTGCAAAGTTAAGTGTGTCAATCTGTACGGTGCTGTTATTTGCAACTCGACTTATGAAACGAGTTTTTAACATTAGATACAGGTAGGTCCTCTGCATAGATGGAATTTATTTTCCCGTTTATTATTTTTCATTCATGGAGACAGCAGATGCAGGTGTACACAATGACGAACTTGACAAATAAAAGGGTAGAAATAGAATAGGTGTGAAATGGCGGTGTACGTATTAAACGAAGACACTTCAAAAATACCATCAAGAAATCGATTTAAAATATGTGTCCGTGCTACGAAATCATGGCGGCGACGGCCGACATGATTCGGATTCTTTAGACATAAATATTCCGTTAAACTTCAGACTACTATCTACGAAACTGAACATATAAGGATTTTTAAAAAATAATAATAATTACTATAAAAATAGAAATGATGTTAAATAAAACAAACACAAATCAATTATTGAGTTTTTTTCTGAAGCCGGTCAACACTTGAATTAAAATAAACAGTTAAAATAAAGTTTTTGAGACATTTATTCTAATTATGGCAAGCCCCAAACTAGCTGTATTTTACTAACATGTAAAAGAACTTCTGTTTATTTGTTTCTTTTCGATACAGGGGCTGAAAGTTGCCAGGTCAAGAATAAATACTTCATAAGAGACGAGTACTCGTATACTGATGTAGGGGAAATTAATAATACATGGCAACATTCGCAGAGCTGGGCTAGGAGCCTAATGGGCCCGCGGAATAAAGGTAAAGGTAGATTTCCCGAAGGGTAACACTTTCCTTATAGGTATATATCAGGCGCGGGAATTTCTCCGGCCCCTGTAATATGCCAATTCGGCTTCACGAGGCGATGAAGTATTGATGAATATTGCCAGTCATTCTGCGCAAAGGATGATATTATGGAAAAACCCTAAAAAATATAGGGCGATGAATTAAAAATTGGTAATTTGGCGTTCCGCGTCAGGGCAAGTGCCCGTGTTTAATTTAACGAAAGGGGTAATAAAAGGGCGAAAAAAGACACTGTTGTAAAATGGGGAATGTTTGAGTGATTGGAGCTTGAGGTTTTCTAGAACAGGTGATGATTAAAAAAACATTATTTAAAATGAGGATATGAAATTTCATCCCGCATTAAAAGGGAGTCGGGAGGTTGCGGATTTGATACCCGCAGCAGTGCGAAAATATAATGAAATGTATTTTATTACATTATATCTGAATGTTGTGGTTTTGTTTGTTAAGTGAGACGAACCTTACAAATAATGGCTGTAAAACTGCAGAAAGGAATCTTTATAAATAAATGAAAGTCTGGCATACAATGATTATTTTTTTAAATAAGAAATAATTGTATTTTTAAAATTAGACGCGGGAGTGGGTAGATATCGGTAGGCACGAGTATCAGAATACGGTGTTTACGTGGTCCGCAACGCCCACCGAATTTTCCTTCCCGTAGTCTGCCATCGCTATTGGGATAAGAGCACATAGAGGAAACCCGTTTTTCTTCAAAGGTTACCGCCACCGGTATTACAAATCACAATGCTTTTCCTGTAGGCAATGGGAACAACCACATCGTAGACTAGTTAATGAGCTGTTTGGTTTTGGACGTAGACTCTAACTCACTTGATGTGTGATGTTATGATTTTTAATGTTTCTAAAGCCCACGTGTTATATATTGACCAGGGAGAGCAAGAAGTAATTACATTTTCCGTTGGATATAATTTTCACAATAATATTGGATATTTCTATGTAAACGTCGCAATAATACTCTTGTAACTCATAGCTAGGCAACTCTAGACTAGAAACACTATTTAAGTAGAACGAAAATGCTTATTTTCATGAATATAATATATAGTATTAGATGGCATTTACTCTTATATGAAAATAAGCATTATAGGATGAATTATTATGACTGAAATCAGCAACAACGTGTTAATAAACTCGTATAAGTTTTGATGTCCGTTATCGTTTTCCGATAGGTGTTTTCACGCATGATCCTGCCGTTTAGAGCTCCATTATATCCGAAAGTTATAAAATTGATCAAATCAATGACGGATTATTATTTTATTTGTTTACTATCGTTCAATTACATTACAAAAGAACGCCATAAATCTAATTCATCTAAATAAATGATTTTAGTTCAGCACTAAACCAAAATCTGCCTCAGCGTTAGATTCACAACAATGAATAACCGATATTGGAAATCGTATGCAACCTTATGAAACACCCGAGTCGTGAGACTCGAGTCAAATGGAATGTCTGACTCTGGGCTGCGACCTATGATCAAAGTTGTGAAGATTCTAGATCCGGAGACAAATTATTATTACAGTAAACGTGTTGAAATACAATCAGGTGGGGCAAACATCTGCACCGAGGAGTAATGATACCTTTAAGACTGGAAATGATGGAAAAAATTAATAAAAAGGTTGTCATTCTTGACGCAATGTGGTGCTAATAGTCAGTCGGAAGCAAAAATCACGACAATGTAAGATTTATTTATTTACAGCCATGTAGATATAGTTACAGCATTACACATATACCTAAATGTCGCATAGAAGGTATATGAAGTAAAAAAAGAATACACACCATTTAAAAGGATCAATGTACATAAAATAAATTTATTTTATTTATTCATTTCTATTTATTGACAGACAATTTTTATAATATAAGCAATTATTATATAGAATGATGTGTATGTACTGTAAATTATTAATATATAACAGCGTATCGTGAACGCCTCACTAGGAGAACCTGTACTGAGTACTGAGGTGTTCACGTATTTATGATATTGTATTATTGTGAAATGGTAATACAATTGTGATAAAGAATAATAAAAATTATATAAAAAAGTACTGTAAAAATAGCAAAATTAATTAGATATTTATATTTAATGTAAATGTTGTTATGTTTGGTTTGGTGTAAGTAAGTTATTGAAAAAATCTGTTCCTTTCGATATTATCCAGATCAATATATTAAGTTTTATTAAATGCGTTGGTGTATTCTTTCTTATATATATATATATAAATACATCTGCAGAAAGTTATATTAGTTAAAAATCAATTAGTGGCACAATATGTCGCACTCTCAGTGTGAATGCAATAGCCAATGACAAATATTGTTAACGCCGTCACATAAATAATTAATATTTCAGTGATTAGCCTAACACGCCGAGTTTCAGTGTTGTGTAGTGTGTAAGTTTGCAGTGCGGAGGACCTTGTGTCTGTTTGACAAGAAAAAATAGTACAAACATTTTGGACCGGTCCAAATGGCTGATCGAGATTCTCAGAAGAAAAGTGTACCTACGTATATAATATGTGTTATAAAGTTAATCGCTTCATTATGCCGGCCTCCGTTAATGACCTTGTGGCCGCCGCGGCCGGTGTCAATACTCGATATAATATACGGCCCAATTCGGCAGCTACTACAGCCGAAACTTTTCTCTTTGGTCTTGGGCTTTTGTTTTTCGGGAAATCGGGAGTATTTTGGCGCGACTGGGGAGGCGCCTGGCCACGTGAGGAGGGGTGGTATTATAAATCATGTTGTCGAGAGCATTGACACGAATGCGTCAGCGGCCAATGTGGAAAACATGTTTACTGTCAGTAGCGGCGGGGCCCCGCGAGGAGAGCCCGAGAGGGGGCGAGGGGCCCCTCTTCCGTCCCAACTACCTAACAACCGACAACAGAATGCACTTTTAACTTAACTATCCATAATCCACTCCGTGTCGGTAATAATTCATGCCGGTACACGATGCTGGGGCTGCTGCCAGTAGATAAGACGGGGACATGTATTTTTACGTTCGCCATGTTTTCACAGTATAAGCGAGGTCATTTGCCGCGACGCCTTTACTTTTCGTGGAATATACTAAGAAAAACGAACAGTTTTGCGTGTGTATAAAAAGGCTTTTGAAGAAAAATTAGCTTATTAAGTACTTACACGAAAATAATATCCGAGGACATGAAGTTTTCTTTGTTCAAAGTGGAAACGATTAAACAGTTTTAACAAAGTTTTTTATTCATTCGTCGTTATTCATTAGCTTTAAAATATCCGTTACATAATCAGGGTTGTCAAAAGTGTGTTTCGCGGTCAGCGTCCGCTGTAGGGGTCAGGGGCAATCGGGTCGGCCGAGGGGCCCGCTATGGGATCATTATAATATCCAGAATACTCGATCGAGCCAGGGCTGGTACGATTTCATTATTTCAGACTTTGTGATTCTGATGCATGAACTTGCGTGATAGTCTAAATCAAATCAGCAAGTACCCACCTTACACACTGAGACACTTGCAAGTGTATCATACTCGGCATATTGTTGGTATCCTCACAGTGAAATGTCTTCGGTATTACTCTGAATATATTATCAACAGTAGGTGTAACAAGTACGTATAAAGTATGCATTACTATAGCTAGGTATATCGAGGATTTATCGGGCTGTAAGAAGCGTATTGCTACAATAGGAATATGAAGGGTGTCTTTGGGCTATGATATTGTTTTAACATACATTTTGACTCCACTCCATGCATCAGGCATCCATTATTTTCAAGATAATAATATAAATTAAGGTGTTTAAGAACAATACTTGTAGCATGGGTTTACCACCGTAAGTACGGGGTTATTCAAAATGATGGATTCAATTTCGCACGTTCTCTTCTGATACACGCGATCGACCCGGGATTTTTTCTTTACAGAGACATCCAGTTTGCTCAAATTGTTGATACCAACGACAAATAATGCTCTTTCTAGTTGGAGGTTCAATGTTAAAATGGAGACGAAAGGTACGCTGCACTACAGTTGCCGACCCACTTTTACAGAATTCGCGAATACAGAAAACCTTCTGCTGCATAGTAGTCATTTTACTCACAACTGACGCGAAATGACTTCTTGGCGGCGCGAGAACTCGCGAACTTTCGGAACTCCTCTTTCAGTTGCTATGTAGATCATTCACATATAACGTATAATTCGGGAAATAAGGCGAAATTGAGTCCATCATTTGAATAACTAGGGATACCAATAATAAAAAAGGATATTTGAAATATGACGGATCTTTGAAGAAGCATCTATTATCTCAGAAGCGACTTATCGCAAAGGCTGTGTTGTGTTATAGTGTATACGAGTATATTAATCATATTATAATATTTAATTGGATCATGTGGGTTTGTTTCTAGAGTTTCTAGGTTTCGTTGCACTACCTATAAATCTTTTGGTTTTTGGTTTGTCCGCTCCCTCTTTAGTCAGACATTCGGCTTTGTCAGACCTCGCATATAACAAATGAGTAAGTTAAACAATCTTGGCTACTAGCAGATTATTCCAAAATCAGATGTCGTTCCGTCGCTTAGATGTATTTAAATTTAATTCAACCCAAATATCCGATGGCAGCATTGGAGGTCTAGCGAAGACGGAAAGCAAAAGTTCTACAACCTAGACACATACACATCGTACAAGAGATTTATAAAATCGTTTGAAATTGAATTAGGTAGTTAGCAGGGGCGGGTGTGGCAACACTTTTATGCCAACTAATTGGTTGCAAATACTAATTTAAAAGCATACAAACACAATTAATTGCTCTAGTAATTTATTTAAAAGATGCGTAATCACTGGCGTCATAATTAATATGTAATATAGTTTAATGAAAATAAAACAATAACTTTGTTTATAACCATGAGAATTTTATTACGACCGACCGGTTTCGCTTAACATAAGCATCTTCAGGGTACAAAAATTAAACAGTTTAATTTTTGTACCCTGAAGATGCTTATGTTAAGCGAAACCGGTCGGTCGTAATAAAATTAAATAAAATTCTCGTGGTTATAAACAAAGTTATTGTTTTATTTTCATTAAATATGTCTAACCACAAAGTGACTGCTTTCTATCAAAATATAATATAGTTTAGTTTATCCTGGTGGGGGGAGCTTTGTTTCTGAAACATGTACATATTTATATATTAAAACAGTGATTTAGATAAAGTAATTCTTATTAATTTAACAATTAATTGCATACGATAAACAAACATTTTAAAATAAAATTATTTACTGACTTAGAAAACAAGCTGATTGGGTATAATAAAATATTGGAAGGTAATTGGGCCAAAAGGTAGAGATTATTAGCAGCTTGTCGCTACCACAAGTCTCCCTGGAACCATGAGCAACGAACATCGTAAAAATCCTCACGAAAGAATTCCGCGATGTTACGTACTTAGTATGCGATAAATTAGAACATACCGATTGGGAATATTAAACTAAGACAAACACGATAATATTATATTGGACGAATAGAATCACAAAAGATGTTATTATTATATGAAATTAACGTAAAGGAGGGCTTACTTTACTCTTAATAATAGG
The DNA here is from genome assembly GCA_022606495.2 of Halesus radiatus. Classification (NCBI taxonomy): domain Eukaryota; kingdom Metazoa; phylum Arthropoda; class Insecta; order Trichoptera; family Limnephilidae; genus Halesus; species Halesus radiatus. The sequence goes on along the minus strand of JAHDVE020006941.1, from coordinate 77,440 downwards.
ATTATTATAAACATATATATTTTCTAATCACACATAAATCAGTTCACTTCCGACAATTTCGAATTCCCGGTAGCCTAAATACTCAATATTATCTTAGACATATATTTTAGGTACTTTCAACGAGCTATCTATAATAAGTCAACGGAGTATTAAGTCGTTCTCTAGAAATTGATTAAAATTTACAGATATAAAGTTATAAATACTAATTATTAAAATACTGAAAAAACCATCTACATTCCCATCAGCGACATTGTTCAAAAAATGCCAAGTTAAAAAAATTTAAGACATCTGTAAAAAAAAAGACTCAGTATTACAAATACATTAAAACAATCAAAACTAAATTCATTATGGCACAAGTACAATATCAAAATTCCTCTTTCTACGCAACAAATGCACAAACATTATATTTACAAATATTTTAATAGTCTTCCCGAAGAAGCAAAAAAAAAACAGATTTAGTATTATAAAAAAAAATATATAAGTCTATAATAAAAAGTGAACTTTCTCAATTCAAAGCATCTTAACATTTATTAATGCTACCTAATTTCTAATACTCAAGATGCATTAAATATATAGCCCTGTTTACCATGTTTAATTACTGTTGTTATTATCATATTTAACTCCTTCATCAAACTCGAGAGCCGGTCTCGTAATTGGTGTAGAAATACCTTAAAAACATATATATTATATTATTATGTAGTTCGATTAGACGTTCATTTTGTAACAATATTACAAATTTAATAAAATTATCAAATAAAAATGTCACGGCACGTCCCTGGTAGCTAAGTAGGAAGTAGCAGCAAAAATACATATTTTGTATTTCTATTTTTGAAACTGTTAATACATGGTGGAATTCCATTATAGTATATTATATTTGTTTTATTATAATATACATATTTTGTGTATATTTTCATTGTTCTCCACATATCTAGTGGTAGTCATGCGAATTTTACTTGGTCATTTCCAATATTGTGAATAATTCCTCGAAAGAATCTTGTCTGCACGTCTACCGGATATTCCTAAACGTGGACACACAGAGGTAAAGAAATCCAGTGTCTCATGTCTCAAGTCTCAACAGAACACGGTCAACGCGGAGTGTGTTAGTATGTATTGACGAAATAAATTATGTTCAGTATTCAGAGATTTGGAAAAAAATAAAATTGAGACCAAATGGGTGTTACCTATGAATTAGGCAAAAGGTTGCAGTAGCTCGACGCTGGGCTGGCGGGTGGAGAGGGGGAGGCATAATATGAATATTGTAATCTGGTGACTGCGGGAGGAGCAACACGTGACTCTTCACAGCTGATTCATGACTTTGTCACGGTTAAGTTCTGGCTGTCGGGTGCAAACTGAATCATTATGTTTTCGAATTTGTTTACATTGCAGTGGTTTTCTTTAATTTCCTTGAAATAACATAACATACAAGTTCTCCACAAATTAAATTTTTAAAGCCATTGGTTTGGGAGAATCATTCCCTCCCTTCTCTCTTCCCATCTACCCCTAACACGTTTGTCCGTAGGCTATTTTGAATTGTATTAACGAAATCCACAAAAAATATTATGTTCAACGGGCAGAAGTTTCGCGTACCTACATAAAGGTTCCTCCACACTGGCGTGAAATATTCCCAGCGACAGCGAATTATTCTCAGCTATCTGTCTATGACGGCGTAAATGCATCCTCAAACCTGTGCGGAATTTCGCCGGATTTTGCAATGTTTTTCTCGTCACGGATTTCAATTCCCTGTCAACCGCGTTTTCTTCGCTACCGCTATAATTTCGCGTTTATTAATCATGAAAAATGGTGAAAAGGTGAATAGAGCAGTTTCGAAAATTTCTAATACGAAGATATCACATAAAAAATGATAAGATGTGGCTAGAAAATTGAAATAAAATATTAAAAAAAACTAAGTATCCATCACGCCCCACAGGGGTAGGCAGAGTTGATATACCGAGACACAACTTTGTCTAGCCACATAGACTCTCGACATATTACAAACAGACTGTGTCGCTCTTCAAGGGTGGTCTCATGATGTAAGTATGTTACCCAAGTTTAATAAAAAAAATGTTAACGAAATTTCAGAAGATGTATGCTGAAAAAATGGTTATGTGAAATGATTTTTTGTACCAATATTTTCTTCTTTTTTTGTCTCAGATTTTCATTGTAATTTTTGTACCCTCTTTATTTTAGACTTTCTCTGAATGGTTTAAAACCCTTTTGTTTTATTTTCGTAAGCATTCATAAAATAAAATTTAAATAATTATATATACCTTTCTTAGATTTAAATGTAGACCGTTACTAAGAACCTGTTGGCAAACTTATATTAATCAGTTTAACGGGACTTTATCAGAATATTTTTAATTAACATTTTGAAAAAAATAAAGGAATATAATTCAACACACCCCCCCTTCTTGCTTCATCCATAATATTCATATATATCGTCTCGTACGTAGTATAATAATAAAAAATAAATAATGTATTATTATTACTATGTACCAAATATGTGTAAATACATTGTAAAAATGTGAAAGATCAAAATTAATTTAGATTTGGCAGGCATGTAATACGAAAGCCACATCTCCGAATGTATCGTCCCGGTCAGTTTGAAGCAACGAATTTCGTGTCCGCTACGGCTAGGTATATTTCGCACCGGTTTAGGGAGCCTTAATTCGTTGTTTCTAATATTATTTTTAAATTTCGGAGGGAAAATAATATCTAAATAATAATAACCACAACATTATTTCTAGCAACAAAGAAAATATTCCGTGTCCTGGCCTGGGTTGAGTTGATTTGTTCCTACCTCAGCCCTTGCGATGGAAAATCCGTGTACTAATAGCTAAACGTATTCCGTCTTACTTATAAAAAATCCTTATTGAGTCTTTATAGGGTTGGTATGGCTACTTTAGGAATAGGGCCGTATACCGCTCGTGTTAAAATCGTTACTACTAATAATATTTATGCCGAGAATAGCTTAGTAACCACTAGTTTATGGGTTATGATTATTTTAGTCTGGCATCACTTTGCTCCAAACCTCAACTTTGCTGCGACCAATTTCTCAGGTTGCGCGGTGTTGCTAAATTCACGTTTCTTCAGATATCATATTATTAATTTGCCGCGTTGCGGCGCGCACGAAACGGTGAAAACGTTATGTTATGGTGTTTTTATTGCATAGGTACAATACTCAATAATGAGATTTAACTTTCCAAACTTGGACATTATTATTTAAGGGGTACAGCCCATCGACCGATAATTTATATATCGATGGTAATCAATATACCCTTTCCTTAATTGATTCACATTTCGTCTGCAGATTCGGGATATGACATGCCGTTTGTTACATGAGCCCGTGCATGAGAAGTGCGTCCAATAAATCTAATTATTGAAAGCTGGATTGATTATCGATTGTTGCCGATTTACCTCACATGTACGAGTATATAAACAGTTTCTTATGGCACAAAAATTTACTTTTTTGCCGAACTTTTAAGAACTCACAGATCCGTTGATATTTTTCTACTCCGTCGTGGACCCTATCTGTTTCAGCGTGCATCCATGTACTGGCCTTACTGAATCGATTATGCGTCTCACATATGCTTTGATAAATCGATATTTCGATATAAAATCTCTCCGATAGCGCTGCAAATGAATATTACATTTTTCTTGTGTAAAGTGATAATAAAAATAATGTACTATTGTGTCAAATAAAAAAATGTTGGCCTTCCAAGGCAAAAAGGGAATAATAGACTTACCACCAGTTTCTTGTTGTGTGTTGAGGTCGGTGACGGGTGAGAAACTTTGAGCGGGGGACGTGAGCGATAGCATGAGCACCCCGAGCAGGAGCGCCCGGGCCATCCAGCCCCGGGGGGTGGAGGGAGAGGCGGGCTGGGGCTGCTCGGGGCATGCCCGGCAGGACTCAGTGCGCCCGCACTCAGCGGTCGACCACAGCGGGACGGGTAGAGGCCCCGAGGGCGCCGGCGCAGGGGAGGCGCGCGCCCTGCGCGACCGGCACGACCGGGAGCTCAAGCTCATGGTCGACTCACGATGGGAACATGCCCCCGAGGGGGGCGGACGGACACCGCTTTGACAACACCTATGGACAAAGAAATTACGAATTAGTAACTACAAAAAAAAATGCAAAATCCTTGGTTGATCAGTAAAACCGCTAATGGTCCAGCCGCTGTGAGTTCTGTTTAAATCAATAAAAAAAATTACATTAAATTGTTGAGTTTTATCTGTATGTACATATTCTTAATAATAATAAGATTTTTTAATGATTAATAAAAAAAAATAATACATATTTTTTTATGATGGTAATAATAATAATTGGATTACTTGTATAGCGCCGTTTTTGTGAAAAATCACCTCAAGGGCGATGTAATGCATGTATTAAGCGAAACCGGTCAGTCTTAATAAAAATTAAATAATTTTCGTGGTTATAAACAAAATTATTGTTTTATTTCAATAATAATAATTGGATGATTTGTATAGCGCCGTGTTTGTGAAAATCTCAAAATGATTCCGAAAAGAAACAGAAAAGAAAACGGTAGTAGCTTGCGCTCTAACCCACTGGCTGAGGCTACCCCGATCCGTCCTGTCATTTTTATCGGTATCATACTTTGATTTCTTAGACTGTTAATATCATCTTCAATTATGAATTATAAATCGAAGTAGCCGCAGCTCAGTGGATTAGAGCGCAAGGTTCCGAATAGACCATGAGGTCCTGGGTTCGAGTCCCTTCAGCTACCGTTATCTTTTTTTCTTTTCCGCGTCTTTTCGGTTTCATGTTTCATTTTGAGAGTTGTTAATATTATTTTCAATTAGCAAAAATATATTACAATGATGTTCATAAGTTTCAGTAAGTCATTCGAAAAAAAACCGTATTCCCGAAGGTATGCAGGGGTAGTGGAATACAATACGTTCCATAAGTGACAATAATAACACATAAAAATAAGAAGAAACAATGATAGAAACAGACTAATCAATATAAAATTCAAAATAAACACATTTGTTGAGAGAAAAAAGGTTTATGGTGGATATTTGACGGTCTCCCTAACATAAAGCTTAATGTAATGTATATTTTGGACACTTAATTATTATAACATATCCTAAATGCCGTTTTAATATCATAGAAAAATAGCAACGCCTTTAGCTTCTTTTACACCATCCAAAATATTAGTAGCTTTTAAAGTGTATTAAAAATTTTAAGTGCTTTTAAATGAATGTGTGTATTTTGCGACAAATTGCTTTTACAAGTTTTCGATAGTCATACGAAGCTTCATAATTAAAACAAAAACTATAACGTATAACTGATTTCAGCCACAGTAGATGAAAATAGTTCTAGAAAAAAATCCTTGATATGCACTTCTTTATGTTTTTACATGAATACCGCACAAGGAATGTTGTGAGGCTGAAGGTATTGGGGAGGGGAAGGAGGAGGGGCAGAAGAAGATGGGGAAATACCTGGCTATTCAGATCTGATTACCAAGCACGGCTAAAAGCCATTTCAAGCAACGTTTCAATTATGAATAGTGGTTTTTCACTAGGGCGATACTGCGAGTACCTTCCACTCTGGAACGTGCGCAAATATACTATATATTATTTTTAAATTAATTAATTGTGAAACAGCACAAATTAATTAAATAAAATTTACTTGCGCACGCCGGGATTTGAACTCGCGACCTCGGATTCGTAGTTGAGAGCCTTACCCCTGGACCACGGAGGCAGTCATTTATAAAGTGAAAAAGTCAGAGCATTAAAACCGCAGCATTTGGCAATATACATATTACTATAACTGGTTCCGCGGATTGAAAATGCCTTCCCGGGTATTTCACAGCGCCCAACATTCATTTCACATAGTGAACGTCTTCATTCATGCGTTTTCCATGAATGAGAAGGCAGATCGCACCGTTAGCAGCGTCATTTCATAAAAAAAAAACATTTGGGTTATGGTTACGCTCGCTACTATCGCTGTGACCTGAATTCCTAGAATATTTGGAGATAATATTATTATCTATTCGGAGTTACATATTTAAGACCATTTTTAAAACTCACAATATTTAAGGGTACCCCACTGTTAATTACTTGTAATACATCGCAATTTACATTATTTAGGTTAACACATCATGGATCTGGAGGAACGTAACGTTATTTTCCGGGAAGAATAAAAGACGAAAAGAAAAACTAAAGTTGGAGGCTCAAATAATAGGTTAAAAAAATTGTTTAAATACTTTGCTAACTAACTAACTAACCATCACGCCTTTTCCCCGCAGGGGTAGGCAGAGAGGACGGACCGTCAAACAACTCGATCTTGGCATACACTTCTTGCTACATTCACATTCATACATCGTCTCATACATTCTCTTCTATTATTCCGACTTCTGACATGGCCCGACTCAAGTATTTGATTCACTTGATCGTCCCATGTCTTCCTCGGGCGTCCCCGGCTTCTTCTTCCATTCACATTCGCGTCATACATTCTTCTTACACTCCTTTCTTCGCTCATTCGCTCCACATGCCCAAACCATCTAAGCGTCCCTTTCTTAATCTTACTCATTACGCTTACATCAATCAGCCTTGCATTCTTTGCGAATTTCAATATTTTTCACACGATCATACATTTTTTTTTTTTTATATGAATACCGCACAAGAGTCGCAACTGCTCCCAACCGTCTGGAGCCAGTGAGACTATGGCATTCCCATTTGGGGAATGTTGTGAGGCTGAAGGTATTGGGGAGGGGAAGGAGAAGGGGAAGGTGGGGAAATACCTGGCTATTCAGATCTGGTCACCAAACACGGCTAAAAGCCATTTCAAGCAACGTTTCAATTCTGAATGGTGGTCTTTCACCAGGGCGATACTGAGAGTATCTTCCACTCTGGAACGTGCGCAAATATACCATATATTATTTTTATTTTAATTAATTGCGAAACAACGCAAATTAATTAAATAAATTTTACTTGCGCACGCCGGGATTTGAACCCGCGACCTTCGGATTCGTAGTTGAGAGCCTTACCCCTCGACCATGGAGACCACACATTCGTCTCAGAGATCTCATTTCTACGGCATTCAGTTTACTTTCATCCTTCTTCTGCCAATTCCATGCCTCACTGCCATACTTTGCTCTAAGCATTATTTCACGTGTACGTATGCTATGATTTCCTTACCGAATTTAATAACGTGGCCATGGAAGAATTCGTCCTACGCTTGCTTCCCACAATAATAGGAGATTGATATTTGAAAAACAGCCATTCACATTATTATTATGACGATTATACATTATGTACATGCGACACGTTCTATAAATAGATGTGTTTATAATAAATTCAAGCTGGAAAGTTAATTGGGTTTGGATATGCAAATGTCTGCTTTTATTGCATTCGGCAATGAGATAATCGGCTACATTATAATTCAGGCGATTGCGTCAAATTATATCGCCGCATACAAATTGATGTGTAGCTCGGCCTGTCTGTGAAAGTCACAATCTTCAGAATCAGGCAGTTCCACTGAACCAATTTCAAAGATAACCGACTAATTAACTGGTTCATTCAGATAAGACCTGTCGACTACCAGGGCCCAAATTTAACAATTTCTATGACATAGTTTGCGTAGGCGCCCTATTATAGTGCATGCAGTAATATAATACTTTTTCGTCAGTAGCCACTCGCCAGTGCCGCCACCAGAATGTGATGACAGACTTATTACATTACGAAAGGTATCGGTTGCACTTTCTTTTTCGGAAATGTTGTTAAAATGAGCCAATACTAAGAAAAACCCGTAGATTTTTTATGCACGAGACGACACACCTTTCTGCAGTTTTTATATAATTTTATAGTGACATTGGAGGTGCGTTTATCATGCGGACAATTTATGCTACTATTAACAAGGCAACAACTTACATACACAAAACAATTAGTTATTTTGGTACCTCGGTTGTTTCTTGATTTTGTTTGAATTTCTAGTTTCTAATATAAATGTTATTATTATTTTATAATTGTTTATTTTAAATAATTATTTTTTTTACATTGATATACAATTATTTTCTTTCTTTGACTAAATTATTGTTATGTTTGTCTAGATTTATAATTTGTCGATGCTTATGTCATTCGGTGTCGAAACACGTAGATATTTATTTATTAAAATAGTGAGTTAAACAAAAAAACAAAAAAAATACTTAATTTAAAATGAAGCCAAGAAGTGAATTTTTGAAGAATTACTATAAAACAAATTTAATATTACACGTACTAACTAAATTTATGTTTATTTTATAACAACATGTACAATGTGGCCTTAGAAATGGGTACCCCAGGAGTAAGGACATATTTTTCGTTTATTTCCTTTTTGTAATCTGTAAGCTAATAAATAAACAACACTTGATTATACAAATATCCACTTGAGAAAGCTTAGAAATTTACTAACAAAAAGATAAACATTTTCGTAATAAAGAATAACTTTCAAATAAATAAAATCTTAATGAACAAATTTTCCGTAAAATATCACGCGTGGGTACGAAAATGATATTCTGAGTAACTAGCTAGATTGGTGGGATTTGTTGGGTATGTTTTCAAAACGCTCCAAGAAATGTCGCCTTTGTCTTATTGTCGTTACGTGAAAATACACGAAATAACGTGACACAAAAGAAACAAAAAATTCGGGTTATTTTTGGAAATAGTATTTCTTTGCCCTCAATATCTACATAGGCCACATCAGTATCTATTTATGTACAAACATTTACGTTATTCTCTCTGATATTAAGAAAATCAATGGAAATGTTGTTAGATAGAGCGGGGAATTACACAATGTATAGAGGCCTGCATTATTATTACTATTTAATATCTTACGCGAACCTACATAATAATATATGATAAGTGCATCACGTATTGTATGCACAAGAAGCGTGTACGTTGAACGTATGACATCTTTGTTCCTACAGAATACTCAATTAGTATCACGCATGTAACGTCCAAAGGAAATTCAATATACTCTGGGAAAATTTGAGTAAAATATAAGTTGTGGCGTGTTCTTCTTCTCGTCATCAGCGTTTGCACCCAAATGATGCAGCTACCCCATATGGGTTGGTATTTTTTAAAATTTACACTTGAATTTACAAAAGTGTGAAATCAACATTGTCTTCGTACAGCAAAAATGCGGACAATGTTACGCGATGACGAGCTGTGTGGACTTGTACACGAGTCTGCAGGTGTCAGTATATATGTAGCCAGTAAACTGTCGTTATTGCAGATTTCTGTTTTACTGTCCCGAATTTACCACTGAATGTCATCATCGAAGCATGTCGTCGAGTGAATTAAGTGACGACTAGGCTGTGTTATATTTATATTCAGATTGCTTTTTGTAAAATTATTAATGTGCCTAATTAATAAAATCGTTGGAATATTTTAAAAGCGTTTTCAACTAAAATAAATGTTATAAAAATGTCAATAGAAAGTTCCATATGAGGTAAAGCGGCAAATATTGAGAAGCTGGTGAAATTACATACCGGTTGCCTGTATATTAGAAGTACGCAACATCGCTCCTACGCCGCAACGACCCGTGTACGGGTGCCAATTAAATATATGGAACGGGGGGCTGTCGGTAGCACGCATTCTTACTGCACCCGGATTATGTTGATTCCTAACCGACCCGTGAGGGAGTGACCTAAATATAAATATGTGGACACTTTGCGTTGCTTTTACGAAGTGCAGAATAATAAAGCAAATGCGCAGTCGGGCTCGTGGTTTATGCTAAGGCGGTCATGTTCGTTTCTCCAATTCAAACCCTCACCGCCAGTAGTAGGATCTCCTGATTATGGAAAATGCAAGTTCGTGGAGTTTATAAAAATACAATAGATAAATAAATAAATCAACGAGAAAATAACCGTTTCATATTTTGGAGAATACCTATAATAATGGGTGTAATTCAGTATCATGTGCTTCGTTATAAATAAACACGCCTTTTCCAATAGAAACACAAAACAATTGGCGGTTGAAAAGACGGATGGACACAGACTGCTCTCAGTCAATGCCATTTTATAATTTCTTGTTAGGGACTCTCACACCACACCTCAGTAATAACGATACTTTTTTCCGTATACTCGTATAAAATTTAATCTAAATTTGTCGAAATAATTGCGGTGATGCGGTGTCAAAATGCTGTACACGAATGTGTCGTGATAGGCTATATTGACTTGGTAACACAGAGTAAAGAATATTCTTAAAGTGTGAGATTATGGCAAGAAGTGTATGCCAAGATCGAGTTGTTTGGCGGTCCGTCCTCTCTGCCTACCCCTGCGGGGAAACGGCGTGATGGTTAGTTAGTTAGTTAGTTAGTGAGATTATGAGGGAATGAAAAAACGAGGGAATGAAAAAAACGAGAGAAGGAAGAGCAGAATGGAACTTGGCCGATTTCCACCCAAATAATGTTTTATCCACGAAAATCCATCTACCGTAAACAGTTTATAACGACTACGGCGGTTAGGTACACTTTTAAAATGAAACAAAATTTAAAGATTGAGGAAAATCTAGTAATATGTTGTCATAATATTGCTAACGGAATACTATAAAATTCCTGTTTGGTTTTCTGCCACGGTTATATCTCTCTAGGTGTCGTGGATATAATTGATTGCCTTAATTAAACTGAAATCATTCATAAATAATACCTTTTTGTGCCTTCAGCAGCAGCGGAGCGTAGAAAACACGAACACAAATCATTAATGTCTTGTTTCCCTTGTTAATTATTACCTTCGGCCCGTCCGTCATTATTTTTCGTCGTTTCTGAGGATATAATTTACACACGCTTGTGATTTAACCAACAACTTATTGGAACTTGATATCTGTAACCCGTGAACAAAATATTCCATCATCAAAAATGCTTATAAATCAAAACTTTGTTTTTAGTACTTAGTAAAATAATGTTCAGTGTAAGAATACTTCTGATCTGTACTCTGTAGTAGGTACTATCTAGTGACTCTTTTCGGGCTATGCTTGAAATGAAATTATTATTATTTTGTTGCGAATTACACATTAACAGTTTATAAGTTTACGGTCCTGAATAAGGATGAGTTCAACAGAAACCGGTCAAAAGGGTATAAATATAATAAAGCGGATATAAAAAAAAGATTTTTTTCATTTAAATTATAATGTTAAGCCACAAAGTGATTGCTTTCTTCGATAAATCAATAAGTGGAATTATAAGTGGAAAAATAATAATGTTTTTCTATCTTAGGCCTCAATATAAAAAAAAACACCAGCCGCCACTGGTGTAGATATCGGAGAATCAGGTTCAAAGAAATAATATTAATTAGTTAGTTGCTATTATACTACCATAACAACTGTGTATATTGTTCATTCGATTCATTGAAGATTTCGCCCTACAAGGAAGTTGTGTGGCCAATAAAACACAACACATCAAGGTGTATTCAATCTTATAATTAGAAAGTGAATCCGTCTGTCTGCTCACGTAGCATGTCAAATTCAAGAATAATATCTATAATTGAAAATTAAAATACCTAGACATAATTAAACGAAAAAGTGCTTACTGAATATTCACTTCGAAAATAATTTACTCTTAACATGCGGAAAATAAACATAAATTCTTATTTCATCTGAATAATCAAAATACACCACAAAGTGTGAAACTTTCGTGATCACAATAATAATAATAATCGGATGATTTTTATAGTGCCGTTTTTGTGAAAAATCACTTTAAGGGCGCTGTACAAATATTACTTACTATTCATGTATTACATCTATTCTATGAAGTTTTTTTTTGGACAGGATATCATTACACATTATTTATAGACCATATAAAGAGATGCAATTAAATTATCAAACTAAATACGGCTTGGTCTAAGTTTTGATGATGTTAAATTGAAAAAAAGAAGCTGTATTTTTTCCTTACGATATATTTTGCAAGACGCTAATACAAATGATAGTGATTGGTTCCATTATATTCAAGAATGTATTTAAGCTAAGACAATGAATTATTATCCATATATTTTTAGGATAAATAACACAGAATACTCTTAAAAGGGGGGAGCGGAGAGGATGGTGACCGGGGGGACTGATCCATTGGGCCCTCAAATCTTCTTTGTCTTGGTTACAAGTACTGCAGTAAGTCCCAAGCAATTTAGCCCCGTAGTTTTCAGGCCAACCAACGGAGACACGATCCGTTACAATCATTTTTACAACATTTCAGCCATATACTCACCCCCGCCAGTCTGTTAAAAATACGACAACGAAACAAGTCATTTTCAAGTCTAGACTAGAGCCTAAAACCTGCTACAAAATACATAACTTTGTTAGTATCACCACAGTTGTAGTAGTTCAACCATTAAATTGGTGGAAAAGCGAAACCTAACCAAATCGTGTCAAACTTACCACGACTCAATGCGTTGTACGCGAGAGCCATCGATTAGGTATACTCGCTAAGAAAAAAACGTCCAAGCCAAGCCAATACACATTTACTTACGACGTATTATATTATTATAGTGTAGGTACTGTACTGTTAGAGGTGTGAAGTGAGATTGTTCATAAGATAAAATTTGTAGGCGACAGTGACAGTGACAGTAGTTTGCCGATATAAAACAATACTGCAAACCAACAAGATATATTCTGCGAACTTCAACGAAACTGATCTAGTGCTATTTTCACTTTAATAAAAAAAAACCACACAGCGGAAAATTCATGGGATAACTACATATTAAATATAATTTCGAGTTTTCCGACATATTCTACAATAACAGGAACAAATTCACATTGGTGATTTGTATGTGTCACTCTTGTGAGAGACAACCATCCAGAATTGAATCATTGCTTGAAATGGTTTAGCTGTTGGACAACTAGCTTTCCATAATCAGGTACTTCCTAACACTCCCTCCCCCTCCTCCACTTCCTTCAAACTCATAATATTATCAGGGGCCTGATTCCAGTTCATTTTAAGGATAATGCATTATCCTTATCCTTAGGGTGGAAGACATTTTGATCAACTGCGATTCCGATTACATATCAATGACAATACATTTTTAAAGGATATCGAGGTTTAATTATCATAGTACCATTAAAAAAGTATAGGTGCAACACACATACTTAACACATGTAGTTTATTATTACTTACTTAACACTTGAAGTTTTTAAAATTTAATCCTCACCACTCCTTTGTCGGGTGCCAGCCGACATCACTATTTGTACGCTACAACTCGGTTGTCGGCTGGCAAGATAAGACGGCGCGCACGGTATATTTTCGCGCCCAAAACTTGACAGGTGACGTTGTTTCTTGTGATTATTCGATAAAAAAAAACATTTAAATTCACTTTTAATAAGATTTTGGCGGTTTCCCGTTTTTTGTTTTACTATAAAATAACCCCTTTGTAACTGCCTATCAATAAATTAATATTTTGACATTATTTAAATTAGAGTTGGCTGACAACAAATATTTAAAAAAATAATGGAGTGGTAAGGGTTAAATCACTTTTATCTGACACTTCGGGCTTTTGGCATTACAAACATCGTAAATTAGTTAATTCGATTAATTTAATAGGATTATTATGCGAGGCATGACTCACTAATAATGTTTAAAGTCAATACTTACGATAATATTGAGTTTTTCTTTTGTTAGAACTACGCAAATATCGATATTTTTAAAGAATGTCATTAGTTGAATGACAGCTCTCATCCGAGAGAACCGAAACCACAGTTAAGCAAAAAGTCTTTAAGCCTAAGGATAAGGGCAATGTCTTGAACTTGAATTGCCAAGAACCAGAATCAGACTCCTGACCTCCTTGAGTGCATGACTCTTGTACGCTGTGCGATATCACATAAACATTCTTAATATTTTAGGGTTTTCCAACCACCGTGTAGAGGAGAATGGTGAAAGTTAAGTTATTAAAGTTAAATTATTACAAGCGCTCTTGACGTAAAGGGATTTAATTACAAAACGGAGTTATGTTCATGATTAATAATTTTTCTAATTATTAATATTTTGTATACATAGTATTTTACATAAACTCGTCACATTGTTGTTGATATTAAATTATCACTGACAACACGGGCAACAATCATTATACATCATGTATTTTTTTAATGTAAATATATAAGTTGTTGTCTCTGTCTGACCAGGTATCCAAAGCATTTGATCTTCATACTACTCGTACTTAGTTCTCATTGGTTTTAGTTTAACTTCACCCATCACGACACATGCAACATCCTCCGCCTAGTGTGATGGTAGGAGGAAACCTTCAAACGCTGTCAGGTCCTTCGAAACCCGGAAACCTGTCTATCCTTAAAAAAAAGTGTTCGATGTTGTGTCCTTTACTTCCAATTCCTTGTTGAAGCGGTTTTATGTATTTAACTATATTCTATGGCTGGTAAGTGAGTTCTATCAGTTCACAGAATTACTTTTCGGTTTCTTCATCCAGTGTTCCATTAACTGCGCTTTCGTAAAATATCAAAATAAAGAAAAACTTAACCTGGAGTAGGTACCCATATTTGAAAAGATAGACTAACCTACGTCGATAGATGCGAATCACAATATTAATATTTTTCAGAGCTCAGTGCTCCACAACCGTTCCTAAAATAGAAAAATATTAATCGACCAGAGCTTGCCTCAACGAATGTAACAATTCTATCTTCGGCTCGATGTCAATGGTTATGGAACACCGTTCGCAATGTTAATAATGGGTTTGTTTCGTTAACAAAAGCTGTAAAAAAAAAATAGACATTTATAGTTGACAAGTCAAAAATGGAGAAAAAAAGAACTTATCTGCTGCTTAAAGTGATTTTATTCTTCGACGTGGAACTCAAGTGGTCTCACCCCTCGCTAAACTGAGATGGAGGTAGGTAAAGAGACAGGCCTTTGGGTGCTACTTAAAACTATTTTGTTAACTGCGATATTCGATTATAATAATAATAATAGTTGGATGATTTGTATAGCGCCGTTTTTGTGAAAAATCACCTCAATATTATTAGGTCACATTGCCCTCAGAAGTAAAGAATAAAATAATAATTTCAAGGTTGTAAACCGAAACTATTAATTGAAATATGTATTCTGACAAATTTTTAGCCCGATTGAACGTAATCTAACACAGTTATTCACAAAAAAAACCCAGACGTCGACAAAACACGCCAAGCCGTGAATACGCACACACAAAATCTACGAAAAATTTTGAAATCATCGGCGAAAAAATTATTATCACAGTTTAATTTTGAGGTAAGGTCATTTATGAATATTAAAAAAAGCAAGGGGCCAAGATTTGATCCCTATGGCACACCAGACGTTACAACTATATGGGATGATTTGTATTAATTAATAAGCACTATTTGTGCTCTATTATACAAATATGATGTCAGGCTCATTTAGTAAGATGAAGTGGAGCTTTATCAAAAGCTTTTTGGAAATCAGTATAAATTGCATCAACTTGTAACTTTCATTAAATGAATTACACAATGTTGACGTTTTAATCTGGAGTGCCCTACCAGGAAAGTATGTTTTCTGTATATGTGCATAATAAGATAAACCCTAGCAAGTAGTATTTGTACAGCGCCCTTGAGGTGATTTTTCACAAAAACGGCGCTATACAAATCATCCAAGTATTATTATTATTAGTAAGGCATTACTTATAAATGTTAGTTGTAAGCAATTCGTAATAAATCTTAGACGTAAGTCCTCAGATGTAAGTCTAAGTGATAAGCTATAGGTTACATAAATTAATATATAAGTATGTAAAAAAAAAACGGTCTTTACAAAGTAATTTTAATTAATAAATGAATTTAAAAATATACTTAGTATTCACCACTTTATAAATATACATAAATATGTTTCGAAAGCGATGCTTTCATAAATTTTAAATTATCAAAAATTAAGTATTCATATATTCCTGACGAAGAAAGCATTAATTATAAAAAGTGGTGAATACTAAGTATATTTTTAAATTCATTTATTAATAATGACGCCACAAAGCGAATACCAATCGTTTGAAGAAATTATATTTTTTATTAATTTATTAATAATGATGTCACAGAGTGAATACTAATCTTTTGAAGAAATTAGATAAATTAAGTTGGAAAGCGCCCTTGAGGTGATTTTCCACGAAAAAAGCGC
The DNA here is from genome assembly GCA_022606495.2 of Halesus radiatus. Lineage (NCBI taxonomy): Eukaryota > Metazoa > Arthropoda > Insecta > Trichoptera > Limnephilidae > Halesus > Halesus radiatus. Next base: position 61,359 of record JAHDVE020006941.1, on the reverse strand, counting down.
TAGATAAGTAATCCCTTTATTATTATGTAAATTGTCCAAAAATTATATTTATGGTGGACTTTATTGAAGATTTTTTAAAGGTGAACAGGTAGGTAGTTATATAACACTAAGGGTAAAACATTTATATTAACATACTCTAAAAAATCACGTAGGTAGCTTGTAATCAGTACCGTACTTCCGTTATAGGACCGAGGCCTGGGCCCAGGGCCTCAACGTCGAGGGGGGCCCCTGGGTCGGGGATTTAAAAATAAAACTCCACACGGGAGACCCCGATGTTACTAACCTATAGTATATGTCACCTTTGGGGAAACTGAAAATGGTACATATTGAGGACACAGGACTCGGAAAGAGATATTTCAACGGCTGGGTGCCAGAATGGTGCATGTTGAGGTTAAAGGGCTAAGAAAATAACATTTCTAATTTCCTTAGAGCCTCCACCGCGGAGGGGTCCCCGACTAGATACCAAAATGGTATACATTGCGATTACAGGACACGGAAAATAATATTTCATTTTTTTACTACGGCACTTCGTAGTAGGTTCCGGCCAAATTGGTACACATTGTGGACACAGTTCGGGAAAATAATATGGAAAAAAGCCGTTGTTATTATCATACTTTACATTCCACTATCTTCACCCTCACCTCATAAAACCGAATAATTTGTCATTGAAATTTGTCGCTTTTCCGTGTCTTTGTGAAAGTTATAATAATTTTTCCACTTCCTTCATCGTCGCCACATACCCCAATTGTGGATGCCGTAGTTTCACAGGCCCCAGGAAATTGGCACTAATACCCATGTGGTATTCCTAAATTATTTTTTTTTCACATAAAAATTATTTCAAAATTTTACTTGATTGTCTTTATTTCGCATTTATTTAGGAACGGATAAAAAAAATTACGTTGAGATTCTTGTTGGGGTTCCGTCAACATCTAAGCAGCCTAGCCGAAAGGGTTCAGTAACCATTATTGTACGTTCAATTTCTTGCATGTTTGTTTGGGAAATTACCAAAAAGGCGGTTTCGTTTTCGTGAGTGTCTGGGTCTCTAAATCCGGGCCTGCTTGCAATACATATTATAATGAAAACTGTTTATCACGCCGTTCATGCCAGGATTGTGCGGGATGGGGGAGGTGGTGGGGAGAACTATTATCTTCGGTTGGAAAACAACAACAAGTCACACACCGGGCCCGGCCGCCGTGCGCCATGATTACCACGCCGAATAAGCCACCGATATACTTGGCCAATACACCTCGTTGACTCAGGTCGGTAATTCCGAAAACAATAAATAACATTATCGATTTTTTAATTTGACGTTAACTTCTATTAAGAAAGCAAAAACTATATCCACCTAACTTTTGTTTTGAAACCTAATACAAAACTCTACGCAGACACAATATTAATTTACAATAAAAAATAATACTATTACGGCAAATAGGCAAGGTACACCTATTTACAATTGTTGTGTTTAAGAAAATTTTCAATAGATTTCTTCACTTGAGAAAGTAAATACTAGTTGTCATGGAATGGGAAGGTTTCGTTTCGAATCGCAACGAAGCGATATTTTTGTTTATGTTTTGTTATCTATGCACATTACGAGTATGTATGTCTCCGTGTTAAGTCTGATGAACTTTACAAATACGATTTTAAAACTGTCGTAAGGAGCAGTGATAAATGAGTTATGTTTACACGAGTTAGGAGAATTGTTTAGGTATTGCTAAATATCACAGATAAAAACTATGTGTATAGAGCCAATAGAGCATGTTGCGTGTTATGTGAATGCATAGAAATGTTGTCACGCTATTTTCATTTTTCTCAAAATCCACGACCTATGATGGCATCAATCGAAAAAAAGTGCTGGACTCAATCGTTGTTAACTTATCAATGCTTAATACAAAAGATAGTAAAAAAACATCCGTCGAAATAAAAAGTTTAACAACATATAGGTACATATCTGTGGGTCAAAATATGTCGCAGCGCGATATTTTCAAGAGGACAGTGTTAAATTTATATTGTCCTGTAAATCGAATAATACTAAGATTCAGATGTTTGCTTTGTTCGGTGGACCAATTGAGTATAAGATGGAAATATCTTAATATGTAAATTGTTTAAAAGGTGAGATAACCATTTTTATTCCAAATCTACTTGGAGGCAACAGGATCAATAGGCATAATAATTCATAAGTATTTAATGACACTCATTGTAGTTGTGTAGTTGAAATTTTCGTTTGCAAAACAGTTTTTGAAAAAGCCCTGAATATTAATAAAAAAACACATGTGAAATAAAAAAAGACCTAAGTTAATATAAAAAAGTGTATTTATTTATGTTACAAGACAAATAGATACGGTGATAATATTTTGGTATTTTTTCGAGGCTAAATTCTAGCACACGATATCTTAAAGAGATGATGTGGACTAGAGCATTATACATATTTAAAATGTAACGCACATTTAATAATATTACAAATCGCTTCATTCCTCGTGTCGTGATGGTCAATAATAGATAGTGTGAGCCGACTGCTCATGTCAATAGCTGATCAATAACAACGTCAACTGAAGTTCAGTCATTCAAACACCACATATTATAATAACATCGCAAACTAATAATGATTCTAAGTGTCACGAGTTGGCGAGACAATACTTATAATTCAAGACATGTGCAATGTCTACAGATATTATGTTGGAAGTTGGAAGACCGAAAATAGGATTGCTTCTGTTCAGTCATAGTGATATTACAGTGGCCCTGAAGTGACTTTTCACAAAAACGGTGACACAAAATTATCCAAAAATCATTATTATGATCTATTGTTAGAAATATGTCGAAAATAATTTTAAAAAGTGCTTAAATAATTATATAAAATTGATCAATGAGGAGAAATCCAATAAAATTAATCATAATTCGACATCCATGTATTAATACAAATATACTAATATACTGCCACTAACTGATTACCAGGTATACCAACGTACTGGCCTTGCGTATGTGGGATTTTTTTCATTATAAACATTACACGTAGGTTTATGTACATGTGCTCAGATGTATATAACCTTTGTACCTTGTTTGTTTGAATGTATATATCGAAACATTAATTAATAAATAATAATAAGACAAAATCAATGTTTTACAAGAATAAAAAAAATTGCTATTCCGCTATTTCCACTAACCCAACTTAAAGACCTATTTTAGATATTAAAAAAAAAAACTAAAAAAAACTAGCCTAACAGGCACTATTATGGATTCATTGTACTAAAATTCAAGATGGCGTCAATTAAAAATGGAATATTATTTTTAACAAAATTGGAATTTAAATGCATTATTTTGCGTCTCCCAGTATGCAAATACTTTATTTTTATTAATTTGAAACAAAGTTTTATTAAAAAATATATATACAGGGTGTATCGGCACGTACCCGACAAACTTTAACCAGCGATTCCTGAGCATATTTGGAGTAAAAAATGTTATGGCCACTTTTCTGTCCGGTAACTTTTTTTTTCTATAAAAATTAAAAAATAAATAAAATCTCCACACTCCCTCACTGTCCACAGAATAGGGGTGAAATAAATGGCAACGCCGCACTACTGCTATCTCTTTCACGCATATCATCTATCTCAAGTCAAGTGTGTCGTTCCCGCTACCCGTCTAATGTCAGTGTTCAGTGTTGTTTTGGAAGTTCGCTTGTCACAACCTTTACCTACTTTCGTTGTTGTTTTGTTATCTAAGTTTTGAAGTTTTTTTACTGTTGAAATATGCCTCTCAATTATTCACCTGCCGACCAAGCAGATATTGTGTTTGTTTATGGACTTTGCAATGGGAATTCACGAGCAGCCGTGAGAGAGTATCGGATGAGGTTTCCTGAAAGACCGTCCCACACCACAGCACCTTTGTACAGGTTTGTAAATCATTTGTTTATTGAAACTATTTACATTCATTGATAATGCCAAAAAGCTCTTTTGAAATTTAATCATTGGGACATTAAAAACATAACAAGGGGCTACCAACTTTAAAAATGTAAATCGAACTTTAGGTGATTTGTAATCAATGGTCACGAAACGGCGTTTTAAAAAGTTTAATTTTAATATCTAATAAATGCATCATTCACTGCAATTAAATTCACTCCCTTTCTCACCATGTGATTATTTAAATGACTTACAATTCAATTTCATCCCTGTGAATCTAAGATATCAACCATTCCTAGTTAAGAAAAATATGAATTAAAACACTGTGTACTATTTAACTGTAAAAAAATGAAATAAATGAAGAGAAAACCTAAGTTTTCTAATATGTGCCTAAAATAAGTGTTATTTAAAAATAAAATGAGTGCAAAAGCCCGCGTCCATTTATTTGACATTTACTACTGAGCTGAATAATAAAAGTTGTTTTGTTTCAGATGTATCAACAACTGCGTGACAATGGCATCGGACGGATTGAAGGCGCCGGCGGAGGACACAATATTGTTCCTGTGGCAGTTGAGCAGAGAATCCTCAACTTGATCACCGAAGATCCTACGCTGTCCGTGCGTCGGATCGCTCTGATGATAGGACACAGGGAACACATGGCGGTGTGGAGAGTTTTGAAGAAGCACGGGCTCAAACCTTTCCACTACAGGCGCTGCCAAGGCCTCCTGGAGAATGATAACTTTTCCAGAGTCGTATACTGCAGAAGAATGCTGCATAATGTCATGAGGGATGCAGACTTCATGAAAAACATATTGTTTACCGATGAACCACAGTTTACTAAAACAGGAGTGCTCGAACGAGTGATGGGGGCCGCTGCAGAAATGAAAGTAAATCCTGTAAACTTAAATATTCAAAATATAACAAGACTGCACGCTTGCATTGAAAATAATGGCAGTCATTTCGAACAAATGCTCCAATAAAAAATATTACATAACCTACATGTCCGCATTTTCATTTATTATTTATTTGGTAAAATTCTCACAATGTCATTCATATCAATGCACGTGCGTGAAGGCAACAGCTGTTATTAGCAAGTGTGTCGAAAAGCGTCTTGGCTCTTTCCTACACACTAAATAATAATAGTAAAAAATGAGACGAATACTGACGAGCTAAAAGCCCCCCAGAACGTAAGAATATTATTCAACGAACTCAAATAAAATGTTGCCAGATGGGTTTTTAATCACTTTAATTTGACTTAATTAGCACCTGCTTTCAATGCTATTATGCTATGGCTTTATTGATCTGAGCACCTGCTTTCAATTGAAATTTATTCGCACATTCAACGGAGTGGAGTTTATGAGTAAACGCATTAATTTAAAAGAGGAACATACATTTGATTATTATTTTTAATATCGATATTTGTATCTCCAATAACAGCTACCAAAATCCGATATACGAGTACCTACACAATTATTATGTTGAATTGGGGTAAGTTGTATGGCTAAGGGAAGGAGTGGAAGGTGAGGAAGTACCTGGCTATTCAGATCTGGTCACCAAATACGGCTAGTCATTTCAAGCAACGTTTCAATTCTGAATTATGATCTTTCACCAGGGCGAGAGTCCCTTCCACTGAACGATGAAAGGAGTTATAATATAATTATAAGTCGGGAATGGATGACATGGCAAAATCGTGTGAATCAAATTGGTACCTTCGTGAGTCGGGCCATGTCAAAATTCAGAATAAAAAAGGGTGTGTACGAGCCTGCTGCGAAATGGCGTATGGTTAAGAATATTTTTTTAAAATTATAGTGGTAATTGTTGAAAACAATTACCACTATAATTTTAAAAAATGAAAACAAAGGATAAAATATGGGATGTGCAAGGCGCATTTATGAGTGGAAGGGGGTGCATGGATCAGATTTTCTCGTTGCGTATGCTCACAGAGAAGTTTCTGGCAAAAAAACAGAAACTTTTCTGTGCTTTTGTAGATCTACAAAAAGCATACGACAGAGTTGACAGAAAAAAGTTATGGAAGGTGTTGTCTAAGTGTGGTGTAAATACAAATCTTATACAGGCAATCGCATCGCTGTACGAGGGAAGCGTTGCATGTGTTAGGGCAAACGGTGATTTTACGGGGTGGTTTGACATCACAAAAGGTGTTAAGCAAGGCTGCGTAATGTCACCGTGGTTATTCAATCTATACATGGATAATTGTGTGCAAGAATTGAAAGAGGTGGGCCTGGGCGCGAAAATGAGTAGTCTGCAAGTATGTTGTCTGTTGTATGCTGATGATGCGGTGCTGATTGCTAACAGTATGGAAGATCTACAGTCCCTCGTATCTAGGATGAACGAAGTATGTATGATGAATGAGCTAATGATGAATGTAAATAAGTCCAAAGTCATGGTGTTTGAAAGAGAGAGTACGAAAACAGTATGCAATATAGTTGTGAATGATGAATACTTGGAGCAGGTTGATGAGTTTGTGTATTTGGGAAGTATGTTTACGAGAGATGGAATGACTGATATATTGAAAGGGATATTGAAAGAAGGGTGAATGCAGGAAACTCCATTAACGGAGGACTGAACGCGGTTGGCGCAAACAAAAAGTTGTCCAAGAAGCGAAGCTAGCAGTCCACAATAGAGTGCTGATACCAACCTTGATGTATGGCAGTGAGGCATGGAACTGGCAGAGGAAGGATGAAAGTAGACTGAATGCTGTAGAAATGAGATCTCTGAGACGAATGTGTGGTAAAACCATGTATGATCGAGTGAAAAATGTTGAGATTCGTAAAGAATGCAAGGCTGATGTAAGCGTAGTGAGCAAGATTAAGAAAGGGACGCTTAGATGGTTTGGGCATGTAGAGCGAATGAACGAAGAAAGGAGTGTAAGGAGAATATATGACGCGAATGTGAATGGAAGAAGAAGCCGGGGACGCCCGAGGAAGACATGGCACGATCAAGTGAATCAAATACTCGAGTCGGGCCATGTCAGAAGTCGGAATAACAGAAGAGAATGTATGAGGTATGAATGTGAATGAAGCAAGAAGTGTATGCCAAGATCGAGATGTTTGGCGGTCCGTCCTCTCTGACTACCCCTGCGGAGAAACGGCGTGATGGTTAGTTGGTTAGTTAGTTAGTGGTAATTTTTTGTCGAGTTTTTAAAAAAATTACGAAGTTTTATATAAAATAAAATTTTATAATTATTAAATTTAGCAATCTGGCAACATTAATTCACCCATGCATTCTTGACGTGTTCGCGTTTGAAACGCGTATTGATTTGCGACGTTGCTTTTACAGTTTGACAAAAGATAAAACAGTGGTGACGTGTGGTGAAAATATGAATAATAAATTTTTTATAGAAAAAAAAAGTTACCGGACAGAAAAGTGGCCATAACATTTTTTACTCCAAATATGCTCAGGAATCGCTGGTTAAAGTTTGTCGGGTACGTGCCGATACACCCTGTATATATATATACCTATTAACAGTGAAGTGGAATATTAAAAATTACCATTTTTCGTACAAGCATAACATACGAGCGACCTCCTCTCGGTTTATAACTCCGATAAATATTTTTTTTTAATGAAAAATTGCATGTAATATTATGCTAGTGGAAATAATAACTGCGTGTAATAAATCGTTATCAGTATCAGAAAAGTTAAATAACAAAAAGGTCAAATTACGATGATTCACACGTGTAGTAAATTCTCAGTAGCCAATTAATAAATAACATACTGGATCTCCGCTATCAAAGTTTGTCTTTTCTGTCATATGCGATCGAGTCACAAACGACATAATTTTCATCTTGAATGTAAATAAAACGTAATTTTCTTTAATTCCATTTAATAAATCGAACTAAGCAGCATGCATTATTTCTATTAGTGACAGTTATTAAAGTTATGTATGTAATTATTATTATGTAATATGTAATTATTATTATTATTATAAGCAGAGGCATTGCTGTTAAAAATAGTAAAGATATTTAACCCTAGAATGGAAACGTTCTTCCTTAGCCCATTAATGGAAGTGGGAAGACTATTTTACTGATATTTTAAATTAGGCGTTCATCTCATCTTTTCTTATTGATCTTTGTCGTTTAGGGAAATAATTATTGCGATCACTCATAGTAAACATTTAACAACTTATTGCTTAAATTGATCAAAAACATTAAAAAAAATTCACTAGTTTATTTTGTCTGAAAAGCGATCAGTGAATTTCAATAGTTTTCCATTAATGAGAAGCAAAATTTTCTTACTGAAAAAAAAATTAACTCAACGAACTAACTAACTAAACTAATCACGCTAAATGCATGAGTCGGATCATGTCAAGAGTCAGAACAACAGAAGAATATGTATGAATATTAATGGTAGAAAAACACGGTGACGTCCGAGGAAGACATGGCACGATCAAGCGAACCAAATGCTTGAGTCGGATCATGTCAAGAGTCGGAAGAACATCAGAAGAATATGTATGAATGAGAATGGTAGAAAAACTCGGTGACGCCCGAGGAAGACACGGAACGATCAAGTGAACCAAATACTTTAGTGGGGTCATGTCAAGAGTCGGGACAACAAAAGAGTATGTATGAATGACAATGGTAGAAAAAGTCGGTGACGCCCGAGGAAGACATGGCACGATTAACTAACTATACATCACGCCGTTTCCCCGCGGGGGTAGGCAGAGGGGACGGATAGCCAAACAACTCGATCTTGGCATACACTTCTTGCTTCATTCACATTTATAGATCGTCTCATACTTTCTCTTGTTATTCCGATTTCCGACATGGCCCGACTCAAGTATTTGATTAACTTGATCGTGCCATGTCTCCCTCGGCGTCACCGGCTTCTTCCATTCACATTCTCGTCATGTATTCTTCTTACACTACTTCCTTCGTTTATTCACTCTACATCCCCGAACCATCTAAACGTCCCTTTCTTAATCTTGCTCATTACGCATACACCAACCATGCATTCTTTATGAATCTCAACATTTTTCACACGATCATACATGGTTTTACGACACATTCGTCTCAGAGATCTCATTTCTACAGCATGCAGTCTACTTTCATCCTTCCTCTGCCAGTTCCATGCCTCACAGTTGGTATCAGCACTCCATTGTGGACTGCTAGTTTCGCAACTTTGGACAACTTTTGTTTGCGCCAACCGCGTTCAGTCCTCCGTTAATGGAGTTTTCTGCATTCACCCTTCTTTCAATATCCCTGTCAGTCTTTCCATCTCTCGTAAACATACTTCCCAAATACACAAACTCATCGACCTGCTCCAAGTATTCATCATTCACAAGTACATTGCACACCGTTTTCGTACTCTCTTTCAAACTCCATGACTTTAGACTAACTTACATTCATCATTATCTCATTATTCATACATAGTTCGTTCATCCTAGATACGGGGGACTATAGATCTTCCATACTGTTAGCAATCAGCACAGCATCATCAGCATACAACAGGCAACATCCTTGCAGATTACTCATTTCCGGGCCCAAGCCCACCTCTTTCAATTCTTGCATACAGCGATTATACACAAAACGATTGTTTTATAATTTTCCATGTATAGATTGAATAACCACTGTGACATTATGCAGCCTTGCTTAACACCTTCTGTGATGTCAAACCACCCCGAGAAATCACCGCTTGCCCTAACACATGCAACGTTTCCCTCGTACAAAGATGCGATTGCTTGTATAAGATTCGTATTCACTCCATACTTGGACAAAACCTTCCATAACTTTTTCCTGTCAACTCGTTCGTATGCTTTTTGTAGATTTAAAAAAGCACCGAAAAGTTTCTGGTTTTTTGCCAGAAACTTCTCTGTGAGCATACTAATAAGCGAGTAAACTTTACTAGCCTCCATTCTGGGGTTAATAAACGATTACACAGTTTTTATGTTAGAGAACAGACCATTGCTCTCTCCATCGAAGTTTGTTCATTTTCGATACATAATTACGATTTAGGCACTTATCATTTTAGTTTCTAGCTTCTTCGTCGGTTAATCATTACGTAGAGGGAGAAAAAGGTAGGTAAGATTAAAAACGACATGTTCTAAAGAACGTGTTTTCTTGAATTTTGATTTGCCAAGTACCGCGCACGTACGTCACGTACTACGTTTTAAACTTTCAAAGCATTGCGAGTTTTAAAAAAACCATTACAATTTCCCTCTAAACAAGATATTAATTCCGCGTATGATTAGATTCATATCTCCCCAACAAAGTAAACTTTTACCTTTTTGAACATAAATTAGGAAAAGGGGTATGCGAAACTTACCATATTAAAAACATAAAGTATGTTTAACTATGCAAAGTGTGCAATTATTATTTGTAAAGTTACAATAAAAAATTGTTTAAAAAGAAAAGTAATATAAAGCATTGTAGTGTGATACAGTGTCTTAATCTATTGATTGAGAATCGACGTCAATTTATTAAAATACTCAAATATCTAAAATACGTCTTAAAATTATTTTCCGTGGGGTTTCAGATACGGATGTCCAATGCTATCTGAATTTTTCATATTCTGTAAATATGAAAACCAATAATTAATTTGTATTATTTTTAGCAGTCATCACATCAAAAATGTTTGATGTATTAAAGATAAATAAATGTTGCACCTCTTAATTTTTATGGTAGTGTCAATAAATAGAATGTAAAAGTAGCACTCTAAGAATACCACTGAATGGAGTTATTTAATATTTTTTTTAAAGTTTATTTATAGCAAAGCGCACTTGAAGTGAAATGACACAAAACTGCGCTATATAAATGCTTTGTTATTATTATTATTATTGTAAGGGGGCTAATAATAAATGTGTTCATATTTTGATCTACTTACAACATCTCTTTCTGAATTTAATGTAAGCGCCTGTTCTGACAAAGGCGGGGAGTTATAGGAATTATCTAAAAATATTACCCTTATTAGTTGTGGCACAGATTACAAAAATAAATAATAATGAATGAATGCTTCATCCTTTGGAAATTCTATAAATAGTTACATATATAAAAACAACCCAACTTTAGCACAGCCCTGATTTTTTCATGGTGGAAATACAAGGAATTCACAAAACACATTCTGTCACCATCTGTTTACCAACATTTAGCAATGCTAACATGAGAGCGAAAGAGACAAAGCTACTTTGAGATGCCCAAATGAAATTGGTAATTTGTATTCTCATAATTACGCAAAATTATTGTAAATGTAATATATTGAAAATGCATTAAAACTCAATTAAAACGGATGTTTATTACAATAATACAAATAGTGCAAGGGTTGTTTAAATATTGGCGAAGGTTCCGAGTTCTTTTATACAGTAGATTATTAAATATTTGAGATCAAAGTGAAAAAAACGAATTTCTTGATAAATACCTGTGAAAACTGTTTTTTTTGGTCCTTAAGTACTTCAGTTGAAGCACCCGATCACTGCACATATAGCCATAGCTTTTTTTTTGTGGATATCACTCAATTCACGTAATTATTTCACTTTTATCGCTTTCTGACCGTCAATTTGCCTGACAGATAGCATCGAAGTGAAGTTCGTGCGTTTGCAGAAATTGGCTTCAAGCCCTTAAGACCCTCCCACAAATGAATGTTTTGAACAAAAATCGTTTGTCTCGCTTTCTCATATGTTTATAAAACCGAGCACAAAGAGAGAGAGCTATATTTTGCGAGAATGTCAACAATTCGTACAACAATTGAGAAAGATTAGAAAGGTCTCTTGGTATATTATTACTCTAAGGTCAGACCCCACTGAATAGCGAATAACAAAGGTATGACCAACGGTTGCGTTCAGTGTTCAGTCTACTGTCTGGTGTTTGGGTATATGGGTGTATGGAAGTATGTATGTATAGATGTACGGGGCCCGCACTGTCTCACTGCTTGGGGGTAGTTCCGGTCTGGAGGGTCGTTGGCACCAGCTGCAGACCACCCCTCACTCACACACGTGCACTACTGTGCAGTCGCGGTGTGCGCTCCACACGCATACCGCACACACTGACTTCACTCACTACATACTAATTGCACACGTCTATAGCCCTGTTTACACACAGCGCTCCTAGAGTTCGAGGCAGTTCCTAACCAACAAATAACTTTTTTAGAAGTCAAAAGAGCAAACGAAATCAATTGTGACCGCAATAATATTTCAGGCCTTTCCATTAATGTTCAACTATTGCCAGATGCTTGCTTGCACGTCATGTCTAGGTCATACCGTCGTACGCTTCGCAGAGTCAAGACGGAGCTTATGACCTCCGCGTTGAGTGTGAATGTGCAGTGAACACAGTCTAGTGCCGCGAGGGTACGTACTACATACATACGCCACGTGGGGATCACCTCGCCAGATATAATGCGATGAAACGTTCCCGCTTTCCATATCAGATGAATATATTTTTGCGGGCAAGCGGGGTATTGCGCAGCTATTATTTCTAACTTTCGAATATTTCGACGCTGAAAAACACGTTTCGCTGATGGGCCGACGAAAAATGGTTTTCATATCGCGGGTTACTGTGTTACTGTTAAAAGTTAATAAATCCGAATTTTTGGAAAATAAATGGAGTGGAGATGAATTGTGTCTTTCGGTAAACATCTGCATGTCGTGGAAAAAAATATGTAGGTCCTTAGATGTTGAGCAAAATTTCAATCACTTTAAATTTGTAATTATTAGTGTCGTAAACGATTTGATAAATTCTAAGAGGCATATTATTTAATAATAATAATACTTGGATGATTTGTATAGCGCCGTTTTTGTGAAAAATCACCTCAGGGGCGCTGTACAAATACTACTTGCTAGGGTTTATCTTATTATGTACAAACAGATACAGAAACATACTTACCTGGTAGGGCACTCCAGATTAGAACGTTAGAATACAATGTTTTGGGCTGAGATGATGTGACTTTGCAAGCATAAGACACATATTAGAAAGCACTGCACATTGCATGACATTGAAGTTACCGTTTAAATCCTATTTGTCATTGACATTATATACATTATAAGGTTATTGGCAAAATAAGAGTAGGTGCTCATTTTTAACGTCATTTTATTTGAGATTTTTCGTAATAATTATTTACATTTACAAATATTTAAATTATTTGTTTATTAGGTGAACTGAACCATTCATGTATATGACTCTGAATTCTGTCGAGTCTTTAATCAATCTTAGATCGTATGGCAGTTTATTCCAGGCTTTAGGGCCTGACACGCTGAAAGCTCGCTCACCAAACTTAGTATCTGGTGTGCGCTTTAATTCCTTAATATCACACGTGAACTTGTTTACAGGGCCTTCGAAGGGTGAAAGAGTTGTACAGCGTAAAAATAATGACTGATTTGAGTCCGAACACCAAATTTAAATAAGGCGATTTCTCTGTAACTACGGATTTTTGGCAGCCGTCGTCATACCATATATCGCTCGGGTACAGTATTGCCTACAGGTTTATTGATAATATTAGGAAAAAGTGTTATAATACCATTAAAAGCTGAGAGGCGTCGATTGGGGCTGAAGTCGTCACTTATATCACTTAAGTGCATTAACTGCAGACTTTAACCATTAAAACAAAATGTCAGGTATTTTAGCGCGTTGAACTTTAAACGGTACACGGTAATAGCACTATTAATCGTTTTAAACGGGTATAAGGCATGTTTTTATATGACAAATAAAATAATATTCTCCTTACAATCAACCGACTGATTGAAGGTTGGTAAACTAGTTCCTATATAAGATTAGGCGCATAAAGGGAAAAATATAATTTTTACCTTGCCAATGACATTTTATTTCATACCAACGCGAGAGTTTTATTCTTATTTTATCTTAATAGCCTTGAAAACACTACGCTTCAAGAATATAGATAATATAACAAGCAAGTAAGATATCATTATGGATGCAAAACTATAATATTTTACTTTTATCGTGCTTTTTTCACAAATCCAAAATTGAACTGCAATATCCTTTATTACGAACTTTAGATAATTATTAATTAATGGGATGCGAAAATTAAAAAGAAAAGAAAATTCTGTTTATTGCGTACATATTTTTAGTAATTAAATAAGTAAAGATTAATTCGATTAGTACATTTTGTTATTTTTGTTATTTTATTAATTGTAAAGCGCCCTTGAGGTGATTTTCTCACGAAAACGGCGCTATAGAAGTAATCCAATTATTATTATTATTATTACATAAAAGTGATAAATACAATCGCGTGACACGTGCTAAAAAAACTAGCACTCTCTACTAGATGCACTTATTTTTCAAAAAATAATAGTTTGTAAACTTTTGTAGTTCTATTTTTGCAAGGGGAGCTTTATTACACCTCAAGGACACTCAATTCCCCGAGGGAAATAATTTACCTCAAGGCCTATATCATCTTTGGGAATGCTGGATGGAGGAAAAACAGAGGCCGGCAGATCATTCCACAGCCGAGCTGTTGAATACAAGAATGAGTCGTAAGAAGCGACCCGTTCTCATGTCACAAATGTCAACCGTGTGCAAATGTTGGGGGGCGTTTGGCGTGTTTCCCGACTATGCACCGATGCCGAAGGGATCAATGACGTTAGTTCCTCGGAACATCTTCCATTAAAATACCGGTAGAACAAGGACAGCATTCCCACCTGACGCCTGTGCTCCAAAGATTGCAGTCCGTTTGTTAAGATAGGCGAAACTATCAAACGGATCGGCCGATTTGAACAGAGTCAAGGGTTTTTTCAGTTATTTTGGGGCTCCTGACCAGAGGTGGCTGCCAAATTCTACAGTGGGGCGCACTTGCGATTTGTACAGGGTCGGCAGTTGTGTACTATTAAAATATCTGCGGCCTCTGTACAATACGCCCAGCTTCTGAGAGGCAAACTTTATTCTGGCTTTGATGGAGCCCCCATACCTGAGCTGGTCACTGGTTAAACCAAGCATATCAATTGAGGGCTTGTTAAGAAGATTGCTTCCATTAAAGGAGACTAGATTGTCATTTCGATCCTTTTTAGACGTAATCAGACATGATTGGGTCTTTGAAACATTAAATTCGACGAGGTTATTCTTAACCCAAGAGGAGACCCTCTTGAGGTAACCGTGCATTCTCGGCTTCAAATCCCTCCGAGCCGTTAGAGTTTGTGTGCCCTTTGGGGGCTTGTCAAACAATAAGCTATCATGGACTGTACTGTCATCCGCGTAACAATGGCTTGGGGCGTATGTCAAGAGGTCATTGATGTGCAACAAAAACAATGTCGGAGACAACCGATCCTTGTGGGACGACTGTATTTATTGAATGCGAGGAAAAGATGAAACCGTTAGCAACCGTCTGGATCGATCTCTCCCTCAAAAAGTCGGCAATCCACGCACACGCGAAGGATACGGGAAGTCCGTAAGAAGGCAGTTTGTTGACAATGACAAAGGCCTTAGAAATGTCCAGTGAGACTGTTTGAATCTCACCGCAACGTTCCAGGCACCGCCCCCAAATATGCGTCACATGCGCGAGAAGATCTCTACACGAGCGGTTACGCCGGAATTCGTACTGACGGTCGTTAATAATTTTTTTAATTATTAATTATTTTTATTGAGATTTAAGAACCTCATCGTAATATTTAATCATTGAAGAAGATAATATTAACATAACCTAAATGAAAGATGAAACCGGATAAAAGGACAGAAACTAAAAATATTTGATACTATTTCGTGTCCCAGATGCGACTGAAATATTTTTAGTTTCTGTCCTTTTATCCGGTTTCATCTTTCATTTAGGTTATGTTAATATTATCTTCTTCAATGGTTAATAATTTTGTTTTTCTCGAGGTATGTGAGCAGTTTGTCGTTGATCACAAGTTCCATCACCTTGGATAGAACTGATGTGATCGCTACGGGGCTGTAGTTGGCCGGGTTGGAGTGGTCACCTTTCTTAGGTATAGTATGAATGACCACTCTTTATCCAATCAGAGGGCACAGAGCCACATTTCAGGGACATTTTAAAGAGCTTTGTCAACATTGGAGCAATTTTTGCAGCACGCCTCTGCAATACCAGGGCAGGTATTCCGGCAGGCCCACTAGCTTTATTAACATCAAGCCCCCGGAAGACGTGGAGTACATCCCGATGCCGGATCCTCAGCTTTTTCATATAGAAACCGCAGTGAGGAACCGACGGCGGGATGGCACCTTGATCGTCGAGGTCGAGTTTTCCGCGAACATTTTCCTAGTGTTTGCTAGTGAACCGTCGGGTCTGGTAAGAGGTGGCAGACTGGATTTGCAGAAATTGCGACCTATGGAGCCCGCTAGCGACCAGAACGCTCTGCTGCCATGCAGGCATGCAGTAAGCTTTTTGCTGATCTGTAGGTCGTGCTCAAATTTTGACCCATTGATGATTCTCTTACTTTCCTTTGCCAATTTGTTATATGCTGATCTGTTTTCTGACGTTCGAGATGTATTGTAGGCTCGGTAAGCCGTGTTTTTTCGTCGAACTGCTTCGGAGCATTGTCTACTGAACCGCCGCTTTGAGCCTACACCAGTTTGTTTAACGGTTGATTGAATGAAGCCATCCATCCATCAGCTCGGCTATACAAGCAAACACCTCCTTTTGGTCTGAACTTGCCTACGAGGGTGAAGCCAGGGCAGTCCAGATAGGAGGTGTCAGGAAGCTCAGCTATTTGTGTTTCAGAGAGCAATAGAAGGTTTGGGCGTAAGGATTGAAGGTGGTGGTGAACAAACTTTAAATTTTTGTGCATGCCTCGAATGTTGAAGGGAAGGATTAGGTATAAAATATATAATATCTTCTTATTTCATGCATCATCATGTTAAATCTTGCTAATAATAATAATGTTGATTTATTTTAATACAATGTCTTTATAATCGCCTCAACTTGAAAAAATTGTAACATTTAAAAAAAAAAAATTAAATAAAGAAATAAAATCACTATAAACAGTATAAACTGTTGGTAAATAACCTTAAAAATTCTTTTGGTAATTTACTTAGATATTTCGTGAACGTGCTACCAAAAGCGGACAAGTAAAAGATATTGTTTGTGAAATTGAGATTTTGGGTATGGATGCAAGCTCAAAGTTTCGCAAATTAGAATATTTTTATGTGTATTTTGTTTCAAATACCTACCTACGTAAAAAAAAACATCCCGACTATAAAGGACTTCAGTCTTAGTTTCCCAACAAACGGGATTTTGACTTGGCCACTTTTAGTTGTATGTTCACGATTTATTGTACAATGTTAGAATGGTTCTTACGGCTGACATCTTACCATAATAAATGTATGTGGGGTGGGGAGGGGCGTGATGCATCCCCGATGGGGGGAACGCACTCCTCCCCAAGGCTGGGACCGGAACACGGAATTTAGTCGCAAGAGGTTATTGAACTACAACACGCAATAAAGTGTTTCCCCCAAACACACGCGCTCACACAACCAACAGCACAGCAACCGTGTGTGCACTGTGTGTACATATATGCATGCATCACACACACATACCTACACACTAGACACGGAAAGATGATGATGGTAGCTGCGCCTCACACGTCTGTTGGACTCTGTTAGTCTGCTGTGTCATTGTATCACAGAGTGAGAATGGTAGATAGAATAATAGTACCCATCGGCTGTACGGAGGTACACATACTATTATATGCCGGTGACAGTTTTATTGCGGGGAGCGTGCAGCCAGGACCCGGTGAGAGGAGTTACGCCCGTCGTGTTGTATATCTGTAGCGAGGAAATACTACACTCGAGACGGATACGAGCAGGAACATACAAACTTTTACTGAATATCTCTTAGAAAGCATTCTTTTGTCAACAAAAGATAAATTTAACTCCATAAAATATCATTCGAGCTAAGCATCTACGAATAATTTGCTTTTTTAAAGAATTGATCAAGGATTTGATTTCGATTGAGGCGAAGCTATCAGTGAAATCACTATTACGATTAATCTATACTAATCGGTTTACATTATGAAAATCAAAAAATATGCTTGGGATAAATTGAACCTTTTCCTAGAAATTCCCCTGGTTGGACTAACATAAAATTGTTAATTACTTTGTAAAAAAAAAAATGTATGCGTAAACTACTAATAATATATTTTTCATTAGACAATTAAGAACGCAGGTAAAAAAATAAGTTTTTTTTTTTTAAATAACACATTATTATAGCTAAGATTATTCGTGAAGGATTCCCGTGATTCTTTTTATTTTCTTCACAAAATAAATAAAAACCGCTTTTTGAGTTTGCAACAAACATTTCTAGACTCCGCTTGCCAAGCGAATTTTATGCTTATTGCCTATATTCGTGGTGACATAAGATACACAACTTGCAGCAATATATGTTTGGCTAGTATATTCCCAAAGTGAATATTCTAGCGAAGCTAGCAGTCCAGAATGGAGTGGTGATAGCAACTCTGATGTATGGTAGTGAAGCATGGAACTGGCAGAGGAAGAATGAAAGTAGACTGAATGCTGAAGAAATAAGATCTCTGAGACGAATGTGTGGGAAAACCATCTATGATCATGTGAAAAATGTTGAGATTCGTAAATAATGCAAGGCTGATGTAAAGGTAATGAGCAAGATTAAGAAAGGGACGCTTAGATGGTTCGAGCATGTAGAGCGAATGAACGAAGAAAGGAATGTAAGGAGAATATATGACGCGAATTTGAATGGAAAAAGAAACCGGGGACATCCGAGGAAGACATGGCAGGATCAAGTGAACCAAATACTTGAGTCGGGCCATGTCAGAAGTCGGAATAACAGAAGAGAATGTGTGAGACGTTGAATGAAAGTAAATGAAGCAAGAAGTGTATGCCAACATCGAGTTGTTTGGCGGTCCGTCATCTCTGCCTATCCACGTGGAGAAACGGCGTGATGGTTAGTTAGTATGATCCCCTTAACCTACATGTCAACACAATTAATGAAAACTTGTTCAGTTCATGCAACATCATCATTTCCAACCTAACTGAAATATTTCAATATGTTTCTACTTCTCTGGATTAAAACGATTAAAACGAATAAAACTACAGGCATCATTTGAAGCTGTCATTTATTTATTTGTAAGAGATAAACAGCTTTATTAACAAAAGTAATATTCAAAGGTGGAAAAAAACAAGGTTAAGCCCAAAAAGTTACTTATGCTAAAATTGGTTAGAGACAGGAGTTTTATTTACAAATTAAACAATAAAATAAACAAGACAAATTTATCGCAAAATGTTACAAAAAAAGACTGAATTCTATTGATTTGTTTAAGACGACCCTCACGATATGAGGTACTTGGATAATTAAACACCACTAATCTGTATTTCCTCCAAATATGCCTTCCAAATAAGTTTATGATTTGCGTTTTCTAATGAAAGATTTCTCATTCGGTATTTTTCTGCCCATTTTAAACAGAATAATTCTTAAAAAAATGTTGTTTAGGGTCCAGTATAAGACCGCGTATTCACCGCCGTTGGGAATTTTAGGCGGCAAACTCAAAACCACGGACCACCGCGAGCCGGCTGCAGGATCGCCACTTGCTTTGGGGAAATGGGGATAATGTGGACAATGCCGGATTGGAAAAAAATGTTCGGCATATTGATGCAATACAAAAAAATTGCACTATATTTTTTTTGTTTATTCACTGTATAAAAATAAATGAAGAAAAGTTTGACAGGCTTAACTTAGCAGTTGTAAAAGGGAGGTTTTTTTTACCACCTACCGCAAATTAAAGGAGTCGATCTGTTGGTATAGGATAGGGTAACTGACGAGAATATGTTTTTGTTTTTTAATTTGTACATAATATATTAATAATTGACGGTATAAAAATGTTGACTACCCTTTACAAAAGTTTTTTTTTGTTACTATTTACGTATTTATTTCTTCACAACACAATATTTTATTTTTGCTTCGGAAATGTTATAGGATTGGGTAACGTGGACCACCTGCTCGGAAATACTTATAAGGACAGTTTTTTGACATAGAAAATTATTTACATGGTTTTTGAGTCAAGGAATCCGATTTTCGATTGTCCACTTGGAGATTCAAGACGATTTAAATGAATTAGACGCTTTTTTATACGGCTGTTCTATCAATGGCTTTGGTTTTTATTAACGGTTAAGGAATCTGACTATTACATTTGAACTAGGAACCAAGATGGCGGATGTGAATTAGATCCCGTTTATTAAACGGTATTAACAATTATTTTTCTTTCGATTATTTTTGGGATTTAGAAACGCCCTTCACTATTGTATACTAAACAGCAGTAAAAATAAAACATAGGTAGATAATAATGATTTACAACCCAATCCAGATGCATACAATAAGCTTGAATACAAATCATTAGTAGTCCAGTCAATGAAGGCAATAATAAAACTTAAATTTTGCAGGTGAATAGTACCTATAACAGGGAGTATTTTCACAAAAGTCCCCTATATTCTAATTCAACAACTTCAACTTCCTTCAAACACGGTATTCCCCTTGTGCGTTCCCCCTCTCCAAAAGTAAAGTAGACTAAATATGCTATAATTTGAAATCAAATCGTGGTTCGCTACGTTTGGTGACTTAGCAGGGGTGCCCGGGTTCATGGGGTAAGGTTTGTCCAGGTCTTGGCCGCGGATGCGTTGGCCTACCTACTGCGTGGTGGGTCGGATCGGGAGAGAATGGTTGAGGGAGACCCTTTACAACTGGCTACCGTTGTCCAGGCCGCTCGATAGTACAGGGGCCCGAACCTCAGGCTCACGACTGAGGGTGGGCTGCCCCACCAGCGAGTGTAAAAACCCCGCCGCTGCTGTTGTGCCGATTCGTGACCGGAGGGGACCCAGCAGTAGCGTTTGGGGCGCATTGGGAGCCCTTCCCAGCCAAACTCTCCCAACCATAGCCTTGCACCGCAGTCGGTGGGATGGATTCATACGTCCGTCAGTCCTGGATACCCTGACCCCCAGCTTCCTACTCACCCTTTATACCTAATCCTTCCCTTGCTTTCCCTTTCCTATAAAACCCCCAAAAATAATTAAAAAAAAACATGGAATCACAAAACAATAATAACATCATTACAACGGCGAGTAGTAGGCGTCCCCGGTGCAGGCCAAACATGTTGGTAAATTTTACCAACATTCGAGGCCTGCACAAAAATTTAAATTCTGTCCATCATCACCTTCAGTCCCAACGCCCAAACCTTTTATTCCTCTCCGAAACGCAGATAGCTGAGCCTCCAAACGCCTCCTATCTGGACTGCCCGGGCTTCACCCTCGTAGGCAAGTTCAGACCAAAAGGAGGTGTTTGTTTGTATAGCCGAGCTGACGTCAACTGTGTGCGACTGTTGAATCTGGAAAATTCCAGATTTGACGTAATGTGGGTGCGCGTCAGTCTTGCCAGTACGGTAAGATTTTATGCGTGTTTGTACCGCTCACCAAACCTCAGCGAATCAGACTCATCCGAGCTATTTAAACATTTGAGCGAAACTATTGATGACCTCTTACCCCGCTACCCTTCGGCCGAGTTTGTTGTTCTGGGGACTTCAATGTTCATAATGAACCGTGGTTGAAGTTCTCATGTTCAACAAACTCGGCTGGCCGACAGGCGGAATTCTTTGCCCTTTGCCATGGGTTGGAGCAACTGGTTCAGGAGCCTACGAGGGTTCCTGATGTCCAGACTCACCGCTCCAATCTGTTAGACCTATTTTTAACCACTGAGCCACGTGGTTATGGGATTGATGTCGCAGCGCCTTTAGGATCGTCCGACCATTGCCTGGTGACGACATCAATCCCTATTAACTTCAGACCCCAATTGAGAGGCTGAAGAGAAAAATGTGGCACTATAGGTCAGCAGATTGGTTCGGTCTGCGGGCGCATTTTAATGCTTTCCCATAGTCAGCTGTCTGTTTGCAGACTTCGAATCCGTCCAGATGTGCCCAGGAAATTAGTGAAGTCATCACATCTGCGATGGATGGCTTCATTCAATCAACCATTAAAGAAACTGGCGTAGGTTCAAAGCCGTGGTTCAGTCGACAATGCTCCGAAGCAGTTCGACGAAAAAACGCGAACACATCTCGAACGTCAGAAAACAGATCAGCATATAACAAATTGGCAAAGGACAGTAAGAGAATCATCAATAGGTCAAATTTGAGCACGACCTACAGATCAGTAAAAAGCTAGCTGCCTGCCCGCATGGCAGCAGGGCGTTCTGGTCGCTAGCGGGCTCCATAGGTCGCAATTTCTGCAAATCCAGTCTGCCGCCTCTTACCAGACCTGACGGTTCACTAGCAAACACTGCTACCGAAAAGGCCAACCTTTAAGGGAAAATGTTTGCAGAAAACTCGGCCCTCGACGACCGGGGTGCCATCCCGCCGTCGGTTCCTCACTGCGGCTTCTATATGAAAAAGCTGAGGATACGGCATCGGAATGTACTCCTTGTCTTACGGGGGCTCGATGTTAATAAAGCTAGTGGGCCTGACGGAATACCTGCCCTGGTATTGCAGAGGCGTGCTGCAGAAATCGCTCCAGTTTTAACAAAGCTCTTTAAAATGTCCCTGAAATGTGGCTCTGTGCCCTCTGGTTGGAAAAAGCGGTCATTCATCCTATACCTAAAAAAGGTGATCGCTCCAACCCGGCCAACTACCGACCCATAGCGATCACATCAGTTCTGTCCAAGGTGATGGAACGTGTGATCAACGACAAACTGCTTACATACCTCGAGAAGAACAAAATCATTAACGACCGCCAGTACAGATTCCGGCGGAACCGCTCGTGCGGTGATCTTCTCGCGTATGTGACGCATGTTTGGGGACGGTGCCTGGAACGTTATGGTGAGATTCAAACGGTCTCACTGGACATTTCTAAGGCCTTTGACCGGGTTTGGCACCGAGGACTTGTCAACAAACTGCCTTCTTACGGACTTCCTGTTTCCTTGTGTACGTGGATTGCCGACTTTTTGAGGGAGAGATCGATTCAGACGGTTGCTGATGGTTTCATCTCTTCCTCGCATTCAATAAATGCTGGCGTCCCACAAGGATCAATTCTGTCTCTGACATTGTTTTTGTTGCACATCAATGACCTCTTGACATGTGCACCAATCCATTGTTACGCGGATGACAGTACAGTCCATGATTACTTTTTGTTTGACAAGCGCCCAAAGGGCACACAAACTCCAACGGCTCCGAGGGCTTTGAAACAGAGAATGGACGGTTACCTTGAGAGGGTCTCCTCTTGGGGTAAGAACCTCGTCGAATTTAATGTTTCAAAGACCCAATCATGTCTGATTACGTCTAAAAGGGATCGAAATGACAATCTAGTCTCCTTTAATGGAAGCAATCTTCCCAACAAGCTCTCCATTGATATGCTTGGTGTAACCTTAAGTGATCAGCTCAGGTATGGGGGCTCCATCGAAACCCGAGTAAAGTTAGCCTCTCAGAAGCTGGGCGTATTGTACAGAGCCCGCAGATACTTTAATAGTACACAACTGCTGACCCTGTATAAATCGCAAGTGCGCCCCATTGTAGAATTTGGCAGCCACCTCTGGTCGGGAGTCCCAAAATATCTGAAAAAAACCTTGACTCTGTGCAGAAACGGGCGGTCCGTTTGATAGATTCGACTATCTTAACAAATGGGTTGCAATCTTTGGAGCACAGACGTCGGGTGGGAATGCTGTCCTTGTTCTACCGGTATTTTAATGGAAGATGCTCCGAGGAACTAGCGTCATTGATCCCTTCGGCACCGGTGCATAGTCGGGAACACGCCAAACGCGCGCCCAACATTTGCACACGGTTGACATTTGTCACATGAGAACGGGTCACTTCTACGATTCGTTCTTGTGTTCAACAGCTCGGTTGTGGAATGATCTGCCCGCCTCTGTGTTTCCTCCATCCTATAACATGGGTCTCTTCAAGACCCAAGTTCACTCCTTCCTATCCTCTAAAAGATCCTCCACACAGCATCCCCAAAGATGATATAGGCCTTGAGGGAAATTATTTCCTCCTTGGTCTCCTGTGTGGAGTTACTGTAAAAAAAAAAAAAAAATCGGTTTCTAAGGACTTAATAGTGTCCGAGATACAGCTGTTCTAAATTATGCAAATTTTTCGTAAGTTGTCATTCTTAGCTACAATTTGAAACCAAATTTGTCTCTAAGGACCTAATATCGTCTGAGATACAGCTGTTTTAAATGACGAAAAAAAATCTATGTTGTCATTCTTCGCTATTTTTTTAGAGTTTTGTCAATTTTGACAGTGAAGGAGTATTTTTTTGGCAAGGTTAGTCAATATTTATACTTTTTCAATATTTAAAACATAACTTCACTGAATAAAATAACAATCTTTCGAAATCAATTTATGTTTTTTTTTGTGGAAAAGAGTCGATAAGTCTAGAATTCGATTAAAAATGACTATTTTTCAGTTGTGTCTGGTTATATCGCCTTAATACACACTAAAATACTTCTTACGCATTCATTTGTGATCGTACGCATTACTTCGTTTCGATATTTCTGAAGGTTATTGTTAAGGATGTTAATATTACTAAATTGCGTGTTATACTGTGCACATATGCGGGGAAGGTTAGTTCTGCTCACGGGCAAATGAAAAAAAGTCGGTTTGTCCGGCTGGTCTCGACGGTATGTGGACTTTTATAAAATTGGTGAGCTCATGTGAGCTCTGGTCATTATTCAGAATTTTGAATAGGATTTGATCAAAAATTAAATATCGTGTTTGAAGGAAGTTGAAGTTGTGGAATTCAATGGATTCGGTGTAATTTGGAAAATGATAATAAATATTATCAATATCATTACGAAGAGACACTCTGCTCTGGTCACACCGAAGTCGATATAAAGGCCGCTAGATAACATTAACAATTGTCATCATCTGACGCCCACGTGTCGTGTGGAGGAGCGAAGAGACGGGAGACGCTCAGATGGGCATTCCTCGGCACGCCTAATCTCGCATAGTGCTCCGTCAAATGGAGCGATATGTCTTCCTTCCTGTCGGGCGCTTCGACAAATTAATAGATTACCACGACCGTGCGGAAGAAATGCTGCGTATCTTAGTTTTATTGTTATTTCAGAGATACACGTCCTCACTCCTTCTTTTACTATGGACCAAGTATTCTCCCATATTATATCCCGGAAAAACGCCCGGAAGACCTCATCCGCAGTTTTATAAGCCCATTAATCCTTCCACACTTGGACGCGCGAACGTGGCATTCAAAGCTTTAATAGTATTATGTAATACTATTACAAGAATTTGGTAGCTAGTGCAGAGGGCCGTTAAAGATAACCGACCCCATAAATTTAGTTTCGCGGTGAATTAATGTCAATAATAATACATGCTGTCCGGAAACTAATGGCACAAGCAAGAGGATGGTAAATCCGCAACATATTTTTTTTTTCGATTTCAGGGTGTTTTTACTATTGCCTTTTTTTCGACAACTAAGTTTTAATTATTGAAGACAGGTCTACGCTTCGGCGAATTTTAAAAGACAATAAACAGTTGATATTAACCCGAAGCGACTGAATATTTTGAATGTGACCACAAAAAATTACAACTTCGGACTGAAATTACTCGAAAACGAACGCTCAAACCAAAAATACACAAAATTGAGTCCAAATGTGATGTAGTTTTTCAGTTTCCCACTTGTACCATGAGTTTCCAGACACGGCGTATAGTAATGATATTTATGTTATTTTGTGTTTTGAGTCTTCTGAACAACATTTCAAATTATGGGGCCAACGAGCATGACCAGACAAACACCGCTGGAAGGGACTAAGACAAAAGAAAATTGGCTTCCGGTTTAAGTTTCCGTCATTAGCGACGAGCTAAAGCTCTTCATCTGTATAAACATATTATGTTCACAAATCTTGTAAATTAGGACGAAGATTAATATTTAGTTAAATGTCGAATCTTTCAAGATGTGAGAGCTATATAAAAGAAACTTATATTAACTATAGAAACAAAACTGTCGAGTGTGTTTTCTCATTCAAGTACTAAGATACTATCTATCTCCGACAAAGGGAAGAGCAATATTCTAAAATTAACCACATAGAAATAGAATTGTACAAATAAATACACAGCCGTGTCGGTAGGCACTTTCATATTACAGTATCTAAAATTCTGAAGGGTGATGGCCAACATATAAAAACGTTCCCTGAGTAAAATAAAACGAAAGCCCAGGCAAAGGGTTGCTATATAATTCAATTTTCCCGCTTTATAAGTGGTGTAAAGTTAAATTAGGCTAGATCAAATGGCAACCCTCAGAGATCGACAACCCCGACACTGCCAGGGCGGCAGGAGTACCGAAGGGTTGGCGAATATTTAAGGGTACTTCGTTTGAGGGTCGTCATCGTTCACTGAATACTGATGTGGGTAAACAATTTTTCTAAAGCATTATTTTCAAACATGATTTGTAAAGTTAAAATAATAACTCTCGTGCGCTGTTTATCAGTGAGAAATAAGGGTTTTAACGGTGTGGGCAACTGGATGATATGTAATTACACAGTTAGTAAGTACTACCAAACTACATATTACACAACTAGCATGTTATTTATTATGAAATCTTATAAAATTGACGTTATCTGTAAACTTTCGTTCAATAAATGTATGAATTTACTAAATTATCAGTAAATCATGCATACCTACAAAATCGCGGTACAAAAATTTATTTGATTGTATTATTTATTACATGACGTAGATACATTTATATAGAATATAACATAATAGAAAGTATATAATAACTAATGACAATTGAGAATATTTAGGCAGTTTGAAAATGGCCTTGAACGCCGAAACAGCTGTCACAATAATAAAAACTAAAAATACTTGCAGAACTTAATAATAACATGATTAAATTTGATTTACACAAAATTAAAAAAAAAAATTAAATGGAGTTCTACGAATTAAACACAAAAACAATTAATAACTTAAAAATAATTCAAATGTGTACAAGTTTTATTATGTCTTGTAATCGGTATTGGTTCCCAGTTACGCAGATTTTGTCTATTGTAGTTTTTATTCAATCTATCTACCATATTACCAAGTTTGTTATGAATCATAGGTATGAATAAATTCAAGTGACGTGCCTTCCCAATATATCTGATAATTATAATTACAGTATTAAGAGCTGGTCGGTGCCGTCAGTGGTGCCTTTACCTGGTCTACTTGTATCTTGTGCTCTGACGCTCTGCTACACCTTTTTTCTAGGATTTTAGCTAAGACTTTTCCTGGTTGGTTAAGAATTGTGATTCCTTGGTAGTTGGAGCATACTTTCTGGTCACCTTTTTTTAAATATCGGTACCATTATTCTTGTCCTCCAGGCTTTTGGGGCCTTACCCGTTCTCTAAGCTACCGAAAAAACTCGCGTTAATCATCTGAGGCCTAGATCGCCCAGCTTTTAACATTTATTCAGAGCTATTAACATTATTTCATGTAATCCGGCGGCTTTTCCTATAAGGTAATTAATTGCCAATTTAACTTCTTCATATTAGATGTCACCCATGTCGTCAATTTCTATGTGATTTAGCTCTTCACATTACTTTTACCTGTGAATTTAAAATTCCTCCCTCAGCAGGTTGCAGGATAAAATTGCTATTGGAATCAAGTAAGTTCTACTAGTTTTATTTCTTCTCAATAATCAGGTTTTCCAAATAATAATATATGCTTCTCAATATCCAAATGTATTGATTACTTGTGTAGAGGTTAAACTTTGTGGTTAGACATAATTATATTTTTTTATAAAATATTTGTTTTTTGTTAGAACACAACTTTATTGAATATAATATAAACAAGCCAGATTCAGTTCAGGCTTTAGGCTTTACCGCAACCGCTTGGATTACATATTCAATTAAATGGTATTAAAAAAAAAACATTTTTACCAAGTTATGGTGCGGAAAAGTGCGGGAATGAACTAAAATGAAAATACAAGTAAATTTGATGTTAGAGTTAGTTGCCTTTCTTCGTTATCAGAAAGTGCATCAAAATGCTACATCGTATATTCATACAGGTTCGCCTAGTGAGGCAGGTTATGTACAACCATAAATACATTATAATAACAAAGCATTTATATAGCGCAGTTTTGTGTTATTTCACTTCAAGTGCGCTTTACAGATACATATGCTGTTTCTCAAAACTGTTCGTGTATATATATATATTATTTTTTTCTTCTAAAACTGTTCATTTTATAATGAATACTATTTGTTTTATAATGTTAATTTCATTATTATAATTTTCATTGCTTAAAGGGACATAGCTCGATGAAAATAAACAAGCAAAGTTTTCATACTTAATTTTATCTGACTTTCTTTTACAGGTATGAATGACTCAGTCCTAGCAGATACTGTGATTTTGGCCGGCGTAAATACGTGTCGGGCTAGCGGTAAAATATGCAAACGCGAGCTCGTAAATTTATTAAAATACTGTACTTTTTTATATCTTTTTGTCTAATTATGTCTAATTATTTATTAATATCTAAGTAAAGTAGGTGTGTAAAAAAAACTGAAATATATCGATTAGTACGTCCGTAAATAAATAGACAAATTGAAGGAGTTTCGTAGCAAGACACATCCTCGGAATTTTGAATTAATGATTTTATTTAAAGTAAAATTGAATTTCCGAAACCTTGCACGGCTAGATAATGTATTGATTTATAATGGTGTTATGAAATATTAGATATGAAATATTTGTGTTTTATAACCAAATGTTCGTTTGAAAAGTAAAAAATCTGCGCAATGACTAACAGAAGAACTTTATTATATTAAAATATATTGATAATTTTTGAAATTTTCCGTGGAAAAGTGTCGATACGTCTAGAATTCGATTAAAAAATGACAATTTTTCAGTTGTGTCTGGTTATATCGCCTTAAGGAACGGTTTCTTTGTCAAAGTGTTGAGGAATTTTTACTATAATAAGTACCGGTCAAACTAATATATAATATAAATTAAAATAAAGTAAAAGAGGTCAAAAAACGTAACTAGAAATTACAATTAGAGGAAACGAATATCGGCATTTAATATCTAAGGCAGTCAGCGAAGAAGTGGAATAACCTACAAAAATTCCCAAAATAAGTTAACAATCGGAAGGGACTTAAATGACGTTTTTTTAATGGGGGCTTTGATGATCGAATAGAAGTGGATAGATCAACCAAAAAAACGTATTTCACTGTTGATATTTTTGCTACATATTTTAAAACTTTAATTATCTCAGCTCAACATTTTTGTGGGTTACGTCACTCGGCGCTTTTAAAGTACAATTCTGAACAAGTTAGATATGTTCAGCAAACTATCAGTAAATAACACAATTTTGCTCTATCGGTTCAAATTATTTTTTGGATATTGTATTTTTTTGCATAATAAATGTACCTACAAATTTAATGAATTTTTTTTAAATTTCTTAAAAGATAGAAAAACATTCCCGGGTTACGAATAACCTGACAACATTTGAAAATCTCCTACTACCTATCATCATTATTGCGGAAGATGTTGGTTGTGCAATGATTGAGGTATGGATCCAGCCGAGGAATTGAACTCAAGACATCTGGGTGGGAACCCGACGTATTTGCCAACTAAGCCACAAACAGGGCATTTCATGACTCCTAAAAAATATATTAATTAGGAAACATAATATTATATTTATTTTATTAAGAAAAATGTTTGTTTTACAGTAAGAACACTTTGACTGTCCAACTGGGAGGTTTCCGTTTTAGGAGAGTCAAATTAAATTTTGTTTAAAATCTTACTATAAAAAGGAATTTATCATTGTCAATCATACACATACAACCTGAAGAACAACTCGTATGTGTATCGTATATGCATATTTCTCCGAGTTCAAATATTACACTTAAACAGATTTCAACGGCCCGCGAGAAATTCCGTACGGCCTGCCACGCCAAGGGGGTGGTAAGTGCTTGAGGCCGCCAACACGACTGGTTTGCCCAGTACGTCGAAAGACTCGGTTGTCCGACGGTCCTTTCCTAAAGTCTAGCCCATCGTTCGATTCCTTCGCACATGTTTCTTAAAAACGGTGGGCAACTCAGATGTGTGTATGGCGGATTTAGGTGGCTGGGTGGTGCGGTGGAGGCGGTATGTGTAATTAGGGTAGTAGAGTACCACACAACTGTGACAATAGAATAATGCAATAAGCCGTGAAGGGAAATGAATTAGCTCTAAATTAACAATGGACACTGCACAATCGTATTGTAAGTCCAAACTAGAGGTATTATTCGTGTTTCATTAATAAACTTGGGAAGCTACTTGTTGACATTATTATCTATAGACAAGAAGGCAAAAATGCGTACGAAATAAAACCGTGAATATATCGCGAGACATTATTATACTATATTAATAAGCTATTGAACAGATCAATTTACACATTTCTTTATTCTAACTCTGAATTTTACGTTTTTGGGCGTTCTTGAAAGCTGGACCATGCAAAATATTGCTGAAACATAATTTTTTTTAAGTTGATAAGAGTTAATTTTATCATATCCCGCTAATTTAAATATGACGTATAAATGAGGAATGTCTCCACAATTTCTATAACAAAAACCTAGTTAACGAGTATTGAATGGAAAACGCCAATAATATTTTCAATTCGGTAGGTATTTTTTTCCTCCAAAAATTGTATCAAATTAACCTTTTACCTACAAATAGTAACAAGTATGTAACTAACAAAAGAAATACAATTTATTGTATTTTACAAATAATTAATTATTTGTGCGTACGGTCGGTTCTAAGGTTCGCGCCTAGTCATCAAAGCTCATAATACAGAAAACGTAACAAAGCCATACATTGAATGAAACAGTGTAGAAAATAATTACACAAGATAATACAAATAATACTCATTAACAACATATTAATATACTTCTTGTCACCACTCGGTGTCTCGTGGCGCCAACACCTTATCAACTTTTTACGAAGACATCAAATAAACTTATATTTATAAATGATACATACATGCGTGCAGTATTCCTATGCGAAATGTGTTTGATAATATTCTCTTACTTTCACATCGGGCACAACCTCTCTCTATCCACTCGGATATTATGAATAATTCTAATTACAGAAGGGTAATGCACTTCGCACCTTACAGCGCCTACTTTTACAACTGATTAATTATTAGTACCGAGACTAGTAAGGTAATTGTAATTACTGATACCTACGTAATCTAACTGCAACAATATAACTTGTCAAATTACAACTTCAAAATAATCTATGGAAGTTAGAGGAACTAAAGTAATTTGTTATATATACACCTCCGTATATGGCGCTCTGACAGTTTAAATAATATATCGCCAAATATACTCCGAAATGGAATGATCATTAAATGCAGCGATGAAACGTAAACATGTCTTCAGAAATATGATATTATTCAAGTACGGAGTTATCTGCATGTAGAATTTTTTTAATAAAACTAAAAAATATATTCGGATCATAGCATCAGAACCGCATAGATAACATCGATTTTATAATATTTATAAGATTGCTTTGCGTGTTGTTTGCAAGCCTTGTTTTCGGGAGATTTTTACACAGAGAGCATAATACTAATCTGACTTGTCAAGGATGAATAATTATTTTTTCCAAGTTTATGCTTGTCGCATGAGAATGGAAATTTTCTCATGAATCGTGTGGTGTTTGTGTTGATATGACACCCGTTTATTATTCATTCTGGAGGTCACAAGGTCGTGTAAACCAAATATTCAGCTGTGATACCGGCGAGCCCACTGATTTGGCCTGCACTGATAAACATTACTTGGAACCAATATACACATCGGGAGTGCGAGTGTTCCAAGCAAACCATTATGGAGTGCACGGCTGGAAGCTATTGTAATAATTTATAAGACTGGAGTGTGACTAGAGAATATATAAATGTTTTATTGCGGCGCGCCAGATAATTTGACTTTACAAATAATGTGAGACTTATTATGATATATTTCTTATTTGTTTGGCGTATCGAAAGGAAGAATAAATCGGAACAGAAATGGCAATAGGTTATAGATATACGCAGCGCAGCTTCCTTGGCCGAGGTGATTTTTCACAAAAACGGCGCTATACAAATCATCCAATTATTATTATTATATGTATTTACACTTAACAACATTTTACATTATGCACAGATCATTGGTTACTTCACAAATAATGTTATACACGGGTTCTCTACATGCTACGTTAGCTTGTGCAGTGTTATAGCAAGTAGTCCCCTTCAGTACCGTACAGTAAATTTCACAACCGATTCGTTTGTTGTTGTAAACAATAGATACGATACGAGTGTACCACCGCAGAAAGGAGCATTCCTATCCCGGTGCGACCGGTACACCAAGGGCAAAGGTTTGTTTGGGCTTGGAACGCGTGCTCTGATGATGGGGAGGAGGTTGGACTTTAATCGACCGATATACATGGCAACCAAATAAGTCAATATTGGATGATTGCGTTCATTTTTTTCTTTGTGTCTTCCTTTTCCTTCGCATTTATTTTTTTCTTGGCTCTTCTTGTCTCTTATCGTTTCTTCTTGGCTCTTATTGGCTTTTCTTGGGTCTTCTTGAATCATCCCACCCCTTCTTGACACCTCTTACATTTTCTTGCTACTTACTGCCCCTTCTTGGCTCCTCGTGGATCTTACTAACTAATCCTCACTCAGAGAAGACGGGGGCCGCTACATCACTTCGATCTGGCAGAAATTCACCCACACATACATCGTTTCATACTTTTTTCCAGTTGTGACGACTCCTGACATAACCCGACTCAAACACCCGATGCATTAGATCGCACTGTCTCCCTCGGGCGTCCCCGAACCCCGCTACCATTCACTTCCGGGTCATACGCTCTTTTTCATCCGTTCGCTTCGCATGCACAAACGATCCTAGTATCTTCCACACCCTCCTGTCCACGACTCTTCAGCAACCCTTTTATTTTAGAAAATATATCGGTGCAATACTACTTTATCTCAAATATGCCAAAAGAGAGCTCCGAAGACTATTCTTTCATATTAAGATCTTCATAATATTATGTTATGTCAAATTGTACATATGCTAGGTAAGATAAACAGTTTACACAACACAACACCAGACGGAGTTACGACACTATTATATTAAGTGGGTGACATTTTGAAATAGGTAATAAAGCAAGTTTATTATTAAAACAAATCCTCAAAGGATAAGTGGAATTAAATAAAACAAAATAAAACGAAGGTAACGCAAATCAGTGGTGGCCGTTACCAGAACCAGAGTGCCAATGCCGAGATCTTTGAAAATATCCGCCCTTTAACATATTTTCAAATAGACCGGTTGCATACCGCTGCCTCAGACACCTACTTTCTGATATGTGCAAAGCAAATGAAACAAAAACATAAATATTTAACAAAATATGGCTTATCTGTTTATGTAGGTCTTCGTTAAACGCAGCTTGGTTGAAGAGGTCCACAAATTCCGAACTAATGACACTCGAGATATCCTATATAACTATATACGATCTGCAGCATTGAGTTGGGATTCTTCGTTCGTGTTTCATTTTCCGTAGTTTTAACGTTTGAAAAAATTACAATAATTTCAAATAGCGGTTAAACGGTAAAAAAAAACTACACTTATTTTGCGACGTGAAAGGGTAAGAACTATGTAAAACACGTATGTTGGACACTTTTCAGCAATTTCGTAGCAAGGGAAAGAACTTAAAAATGATCCAATACACAGGAGCATTTCGTCACACGTCAGCCGCGACAGGAATCCACACGAATCCTTATTTTGTAAAAAATAGAGTAGATTAAATTGAAACTAGATAAATATGTATCTAATAATTTTAGATAATAAAAAAATAGGCAGAAAGATAAAAAAATATCTGCATTTGGCATAATTTTACAAGAAAACAAAAGATTATTTTCGTTGGGCATTATTTGAGGTGGAGCCAAGCATTTCATATAAAAGCATACACGACTTCCAAAGGTAATTTTTTATATACATTTACCGCATTAATAAAATTGGGTATTGAAAGAATGGTGAATTCAGGAAACTCCATTAATGGAGGACTGAACGCGGTTAGCGCCAACAAAAAGTTGCCCAAAGAAGCGAAGCTAGCAGTCCACAATGGAATGCTGATACCAACGCTGATGTATGGCAGTGAGGCATGGAATTGGCAGAGGAAGGATGAAAGTAAACTGAATGCCGTAGTTATGAGATCTCAAAGACGAATGTGTGTACAACCATGTATGATCGTGTGAAAAATATTGAAATTCGTAAAGAATGCAAGGCTCATGTAAGTGTAATGAGTAATATTAAGAAAGGGACGCTTAGATGGTTTGGGCATGTGGAGCGAATGAACGAAGAAAGGAGTGTAAGAAGAATGTATGACGCGAATGTGAATGGAAGAAGCCGGGGACGCCCGAGGAAAACATGGCACGATCAAGTGAATCAAATACTTGAGTCGGGCCATGTCAGAAGTCGGAATAATAGAAGAGAATGTATCAGACGATGTATGAAGGTGAATGAAGCAAGAAGTGGATGCCAAGATCGAGTTGTTTGGCGGTCCGTCCTCTACCTACCCCTGCGGCGAAACGGTGTGATGTTTAATTAATTAGTTTAAAAAACTTCATATTTGAAATTTTAAAAAGTGCATCCATAAACCATTGCCATCACAGTGCCGGATTGTTTTTTTTTGTATTATTAAAATAACTAATAAAAGCTACATCTTCTAGTCTAGTCTGCACAATTCACAAAAATAAACTATACGGACTGTTTATAGAAGAAAAAGGTAATTAAAATTCTGAATAGATTAAAACAAGAAAGGTCATGAACGACTTATATCGTTTTTCTCAGATAATATAATATGTGGGTAAGTACTCGTATAATATTTATTTATATCTGCGAATTATAAAATATTGTAACAGGTGCGATAATAAACCACCCTCCTGTTTCTTTTTACAATTAAAAACATTATTGAAAAGGTATTCGAGCCAGTAGACAGCTCTACTCATTTTCTATGACTGCCAGATTTAATAATATGAATTTTTGTACCACGTTTCATATTTTGGAACGGAAGATGCACATGCATAAAAACACCAACTATACAAATCTTAGACAGTATTAAAAATATTCCGTACTAGGCTAGATAATAGAATATTCCAGATTTGCGGCGTGGCGTGGGTAGCGAGGGTTCGGAATTTACACGGGCGGTTTTCGTTCACCCCATGCACCCCTTTGCCCCTTGGACCGATTCGCTAATATTACGTTACCTATGTTGTTCAGAGTCCTTCTATCTGCAAAATAATGTTTATATCTCAATATCAAGAACCTATTACTCGATTGTTGATATGAACATTTATTAGGTATTGTTTGTAACTCGTTAATATAATTGCACTATTGGAGAGACGGGGGGCACCTATGTCAAGTTGGGAACATTTTGTCGATATTACAACATTCTTACGGTTAGCATAAAAAAATCTGATTCACAAAAAATATTCAAACACAATGTAAAAAATCGGATTAAAGGTAATGATAGGGCATTTACCGGTGCACTCACACAAATTCGAAATTATTGATTCAATGATTTACCAGGCATATCTTAATATAAGTATATATTCATAGGTATTTTAAATCTATAAAATAATTTGCAAAATTACTGCCTCAACACAGGCTAGCCTAGTGAGGCGCGTTATGTGAAACTTCAACTATAACTGTTATTATATTATTTTCTAGTTTACTTTATAAACCACTGTACACTTACATTATTATATTATATTATAGATGTCTTTTAGTTATAGTTAAATTTAATTACAATAAAGATATTATTTGTAAGTGGCCGAAACTATTTCAATCAAATTTGATCTTCGACAATATCTATTCGTGTCAGAGACCCACGTAAAAAATTATGTTTATAGCAGTAGAGTACGTGTACTATATGATAACAAGATAATAAGTACTACTTAGAGTCGTAAACATAATTATTTAAGGCATTTCACTAGCTACTAATATATATATTATACCTTAATAAGTATTATGTTCTCTACTGATATTCTTATTTATATATTTTACAACAGTGATTTGATTTCAGGATATTGAATATTGTCGTGAGCAAAAACGTAAGAACTGAGACGTTATTATTTATTGGGTTCGACAAAAAAATATTAACGATATGAAACCTTTTTGTTGCACAAAAAGGGCAGGTAGTCCGGGGTCCTGGGACCCTACATCCTACAGCTACACGGGGTCCAAAAGCTGGGGAAGCGGTAGGGAAGGGTAACTACGACACGACCGTTGATTTCAAAACAGGAGCAAATCTCTACCAAAAATAGACAGGTGCGACGTTAGCGAGGAGATTAATTCCTGTTGCTGTAAATTTAATTGTTGTTGTTATTTACGTACAGCCTAATTGAATTTTCCCTCCAAAACTTTCAAATGATGTGCAGAGTAACAAAATAACAGTGGTATTCTGTTTGGTATTTTTCTATTTACGCATCTTTACAGTTGACCCTTTTTCAGATTCCCGCCTGCTTAACTTGATCGTGCCAAACGTTCGCACAATGTTATTTATTTTGATTACGGACAAGCGGTAAATCGGTTGGAATGGAAATATTTACGTGTATTTATTTAATCAAGACAGATAAGATAATTCATTCCGCCGAATTATATTATTGTGTACACAGAAAAACAACTTTGCGCAATGTATCGTAATATCACTTCAGGGTAACACAGTGTAAGATAAAGTTAATGTAATAATAAAACATGTATGTAGGTTTGTTTGTTTGTTTGTTACGATGTTATTGAACGTGTATGTTGGTTGGTTGTCGCTGTAAAGATAAGATGAATGAATTATTATAATATGCTTACCACACGGTGTCTGAAGAGACGTGGCGTCCGAAGTATTCCGGGAAAATCGCGGAAATATAATCCGGCCGATTGCGGGAACACTTCCACGCAACTTCCATTCAAACGAAGTAAAGTAAACAATCTCAACAAGCACTAACAATGTTCACAACACGGAACAACAATACAGGGTACATAACACACAAGCAATCATCTGAATGTTACACTTTTTACGCGCTATTTTAGTGTGGAGCCGCGTCATAACAGGATGCGTGTGCTGACGGCTGAGGCTGTCAGGGTGTATGTGTTCGCTACTATACTATAGAACACTGTACAGTAGTAGAGACAGAGGAGCACGGCGTGTGATTCTACAAGGTGATGTAAACACGGGCCATGCCGGCTGTGTAGCTGGCTGCTGCGCTGTAGCTGCCGTCGGCTGCTCTCCGGTCTACCTCCGCGTGGCTCCGTGCGAGCACTCCTCACTCTTCACCGACTCTACAACTACACACACCACTCACTGAACTTGTGTTGTTTTTGTTATTCAACACTATCCCGGAGGCTGGTGCTCCGGCTGGCTGCTATAGCGGCAACGGGCCGAGAACCACAACAATGGCCGCCGCGGGGAGGGCCGCACGCACCGCGCAGGCGGGCGACAGAACGCGACAGTATACTACTGGTATAACAAACACTTCCCGCCAATATCACGAGAGAGACGTAGAATGTCGCCCGGCGTCGGACCTAAACACGAGCGAATTTATCGAACATACCGCGAGAAGCGAATTATTCGCAGGGGCGCACGAGGTAAACATGTTAATACATACGGACGTCCAATTAACGAAATCGAAAGAAATTTTTGACATGAACACATCCTCACTGCTCGCTCGCCGAGCGTAAACTGCGGGAGGGGCGGGGACCCCGCCCCGTCTCTACCCGCACCGCCCCACTCCGAGCCAAAGACCCACGCTACTACAGTCTCGTAAATTTAGGAGACGTTACGAGAAACTACGTACTACGCGCGAGCTCGAAAAGGGCCACTCAACCGTCGTACCATAACAATCCCCAATAAATTGCGCAGTTTAAAAAAATTACATTTAATCCTTTAACTCCATTGCATCGTTTGATGTTTGTGTATGACGAAGCACAACATTACCAACACACTTTAAATTTGTATGATTTTTTTTCGTAGTTTAATAAAGATCATTCCTTATGCACGGCAAATATAATTTATATTTATTTATCGCGATGTAAAATATGTACTATTAATAATATATGACTTCTAACAAGAAACATAAGAGAATTTTTACAGTTGCTTTTTTTTTAATTTTACAAAACTTTGACCATTAAATCGCTTCATTAACAGAAAAGCAGGAATCTAGCAAAACCAAATTTTCCTAAGACCAGGATATAAATTTGTCGTTCATGGTAGTAAATTATTTTTTTTAAATTAATGACTCTTTCAAAATTCAGGGGGACTGTGCGACAGGAGAGAGAGAAAATATATATTACACATATCGCTCGGGCTGCATATCAAGGATTATTATATGGGCCACTAACAGATGCAAATATACTCGTATATTATATTACCGTCTGTGACGACTAAAAGCACTGCAAATCCCAAATAATATACTTATGAGTATTTTGCGAAAAATAAAACAGTATTGTCGCATTATTTTGTAAGTTAGCAAAATGAATATAGGCTAAAAACATATTGATTTGAGTGTGGTCCAATTTTTGTAATACGGCGACTTATTTTTTTAAAAGTGACTGTTTGAATCCACTTTTATTTTTTTATAAATACGTCGACTAGTCGGATTAATATAATATAATGTATGAGACCATTTACGAATGTGAATAAAGCAAAAAGTATATGCCAAGATCTAGTTGTTTGGAGGTCCCCCCTACGGGGAAACGGCGTGATAGTTCGTTAGATATCGACTAGTTTCGATTCGACTGAATCATTTTCAGATTTTTTTTTACTTTTCCCTTTCTAAATACGTTTTAATTTATTATCAACTGAGTTATTTAGAGGAAAGCCCAGTAGTACAAAATGGAATGGCTATATGTGTTTTAACTTAATATTTAAAAAAATGAGGTGATATTTCACAAAACTCGAGCTATAAAAATTACGCAAGTACTATTATTATGAAGGGTTTTCTTGTTGTCCGTGGTAAATGTCTTTATTAGCACCGTTTAAGGCATCTGCAAGTCCGCGGCCGCCGATTGTCCTGCCCAGCTCTCGGCTTGTGATCGGTCCGCGCATGCGCAGCGCACTCCCCGCCCAACTTATGAATGGCTATAATACACTACGGCCGTCGCTTTACAACTGCGCGCTGCTCCTGCCCCTGCCCGTTGCTATTGCTCGCTATTCCTGCTCTACTTCTGCCCTTATCTCCAAACATTTACAGGGAACCAACTTATTTTGTTATTTATATTGCAAATGGTGTCTTTAATTATGGCAAATTTTTTAGTTGCTTTAAAAGATATTTACTTAATTTTTAGTGATAGTATTTTTTTAATTTATAAAGACATACCTAAAACAAAGTTGAATTAATAATAATAATAATTGGATGATTTGTATAGCGCCGTTTTTGTGAAAAATCACCTCATTCCCATGAGTTATCAATTCAACTCATTTTTGTACTGTTAATGAATGCCACATAATATTAAGTTTTACAAGGTTTTTAAAAACAAAAATAAACGATCTGAAAAACATACAGATCCAATAGAAATACATAACAACGTTTTATAAGAGATAAATATACCTACGTCCATTGGCGGCTCGTGATTTTTGGGTGAGCTAGAGTGCTGAGATTAAAAATACGACTTTATTGATGTTGTTAAAGCAGAAAATGATTTTTATTTTTTACGAAAATTCGCTTTTTTGAATGGAGATTTTTCAGTTAGGTGGGGCACTGCCCCACCCACCATCTAAATCTCTATACAAAAAATTGAACATTTTTAAAAAATAATAATAATTTTCAGCTAAAACAACAAAAAATATATGTGGATAGATAAGTACTTGTTACAATCTTAATCGTGAATAGTAGGTAGGTTCCACCCAGAAAAATGTTATTAGACAAGTTATAAACTAAAATATGTTTTAATATAAGCCTTTATATTATTATAGATACATTTAACTAAGCAGTATTAAAATGTTAAAATGGCGGCTTAGTTTCAGCTGGAAATTTCGTTTAACTCACAAAGATTCTCAGTGGGAAATAAAAATATTATATTGTAAACGTCAAATAAAAACTCGTATGGTGATCACAGGGTTTAATTACGCATTTAGGTAATTTACATTTGGTACACAATTAGGTGCAATAATCAGATCTATACCTGATCGATAGCGTCGTACGATCCAGACTGGTCGCGGAAAGGCGCATCGATGCAGCCCTCAACTGGGACCTCAAGTGGTCCCGCCTGCTCCGTTTTAACAGATATCTCCCGGTCGAGTCCATCTCTAATCACGCGTAATATTGTTGCGTTTTCCTCATATTATATCTAATGACGTTAATAATTTAGTTGGTGTTGGTGATAATCTCATTTGTTTTTCCAAATGGGTTTGTACTTGACTACTTGTACATACAGGGGACGTGCCCATCATAGACGGCCTCCATGGTCGAGGGGTAAGGCTCTCGACTACGAATCCGAAGGTCGCGGGTTCAAATCCCGGCGTGCGCAAGTAATTTTTATTTAATTAATTTGTGTTGTTTCACAATTAATTCATTTAAAAATAATATATAGTATATTTGCGCACATTCCAGAGTGGAAGATACTTTCAGTATCGCCCTGGTGAAAGACCACCATTCAGAATTGAAACGTTGCTTGAAATGGCTTTTAGCCGTGTTTGGTGACCAGATCTGAATAGCCAGGTATTTCCCCTTTTCCCCACCTTCCTCTCCCCTTCTCCTTCCCCTCCCCAATACCTTCAGCCTCACAACATTCTCCAATTGGGAATGCCATAGTCTCACTGGCTCCAGATGGTTGGGAGCAGTTCGGGACTCTTGTGCGGTATTCATATAAAAAAAAAAAAAATAGAGGTTATAAATCTTCGAATGTCACAAGAAAATAAGAGGGGAAGTTAATAATTTTATGGAAAAGAGTTGTGTTTTGGAAAGCAAGCAAGAGTTCACGTAAGTGGGTTGCGACTAGGTATTTTAGTGATATGGATTATCTGAGCTTTGGAATAAAGTCAGAAACAAATATTGAGAATATTTCTGTAATAAGAGTCCCACAGATGCAAAGCAGGAATGACAGTGTCGGATATAGCGGAGGCGCCCCGGGCGGCACATCTGGGGGGCGGCAAAATAGTCTTGTAATTTACCAAACATCCCGTAAAAATAAAATAAAAAATGTTTTGGGCTAGCGGCAAAAGCTTATATTGAGCCCCCAAATAAATTGCTAACAAATCGGAGTATGTAGTCGATAAAACATAAAACCATCCATCAAGTTAAATGTTATTATTTTATATATATATATTTTTTTTTCATATGAAGCGGTAACTTGGTGATGTGACATTATAATTTAAAAAAAATAAAACAATAACTTTGTTTACATCACTTATATTTATACTTTACCCGACCGGGTTTCGCTACTACAATATATATTTTATTCAAAGTGACAAATTTGGCATTCTACTAAGAGACCCTACTATTAAATTCCTCGATAATATTAAAATTGCAATAAAAACATGTAAATTCCCAATCTTCCAAGACAAATCATACCAACAAGTTAAATTCTCAACAAAAAATCCGAAAGCCCCTAAATTATATGGTTTCTTAAAAATACATAAAACTGACAACCCAATCCGGCCGGTCGTGTCAACTTACAATTCCCCGAACTGCAAAATAGCATCACACATCACTAATATATTTAATAATTGTAAAGTCTTTTCCCCCAAACATACCATTAGGAATTCCTTTACCCTGATTGATGACCTAAAAAACTTACATATCCCTAAGAGTGCAAAATTAGTTTCATTCGATGTCGTTAACCTCTTTCCTAATATCCCCGTAACAGAAAGCAAAAATATATTGTATAAATTATTACAAAATTCCATATTATCTAAAAATTGCGCTAATGATCTGTCTCATCTTTTTAAAATTTGTCTAAATCAAAACTTCAATTCAGTCATGTGTTTTATCAACAAAAATAAGGGTTAGCTATGGGCGCCCCCACATCTCCCCTAATTGCTGATATCTTCATGGACTACTTAGAGAATATTTTTTTGAACTGTAAATATCCCCTACTAAATAACGTGTTTTTATGGAATAGGTATGTTAACGATATTTTATGTATATGGACAAGTACGGAGCGCTAACTTAACTCCTTCCTCCTACTAATAAACTCCTTCCATAAATTCACCATGGAAATAGGAATCAACACCATTTTTAATTTTTTAGACCTCACGTTATCAGTTATAAACAATAAAATAGATTTTAAAATTTACCGTAAACCCACTTATACAGACAACCATCCATAACACCTCAAATCATCCAACCTTCCACAAACATTCCGCTTTTCACTCGATGATTCACCGGTTGGTTACGGTCCCGTTATCAAATGCTAATTTTTCTCTAGAACTATCCATAATTAAACAAATCGCAATAAATAACGGTTATCATGAAAAGTTAGTCATTAACATACTAAAAAAAAGTCGTCTAATAAGTTTTTATTCAACAGTACCCCCCCCCCCCTAATAATAATTTAAAAAATAATAATAATCAACCTTACCAATGGCGTAGAATCTTATATATCAATAACTTTTCTCAACAAAGCATTAAAAACCTTCCGTCAGAGATCAAACCAGCATTTTACACAGACAATAGTTTAGGTAAATTTTTAATTAATGGTATAGATAAAGAAGACAGTTTAGGCCACTCAGGCATTTATTCACTTTAATGTAATGATTGCCCGGCGTTCTATATAAGCAAAACGTCGCGTAATGTTAATAACCGTGTAAAAGAACAGTTAAGATGTCTAAATAATAATGGGTTCTCCGAATTTGCCAACCATCTCTTAGAAACAGACCACATATTCAATAAAAATACAGGCATTAGTTTACTGCATAAAAATGGAACCGTCATTCGATAGATAACTTAGAAGTATTAGAAGTAAGGAAAGCAAAAAACACTAATAGTAGACTCATAAATAATCAAATAATTTTAAATAATTTAAAAAGTCCAATCCTTAAAATATTCCCAATAGTCTAGGCGCCCCCGTGGCTGCCGGCTGCTTTTTATAGTCGCTCCTGGTTTATCTTGGAAAAATTGGGAAGTTCTTAATTTTCCCGGTGTAAAAATAGCATAAAATAACCGCAATAATTTAATTCGCGTCTTGCAATATATTGTAAGGAATAAATACAGTTGGCTTCTTTTTTTTCGATTTAACATTAAATTTAGTTTGATAATTTAAATGCATCTCTTTATATGGTCTATAAATAATGTGTTATTTTAATGTGTAATGATAGCCTGTCCAAAAAGATAAAATAAATGTAAAAAAAAAAATTCATAGTATAGACGTAATATAAGAATAATATAAGAATAGGAAGTAATATTTGTACAGCGCCCTTGAGATGATTTTTCACAAAAACGGCGCTATAAAAATAATCCGATTTAATAATAAAAAAAAACAAAGTACACACCCTTCCCGGTCAGCGGGTACCTGCTGATCTCCCACCCTTGGCCCTTCACTCGCCTGTTTGTATCAATCTATAAAACATGTGCATCTTAGTTCATAGTTTAGTTGTATGAATAAAAGTGATGTAAACAAAGTTATTGTTTTGTTTTTTTAATTTTAAGTTATTATTTTACTTTCTATAGATAGTAGCAGTGATGAGGTAATTACCTGCTCTGTGGATAGTGGTCAATATTTATAAGTATTTATTTTCTTGTTCCTGCAATTCTCTAACCGTTTGCTTTTACTGGAATTTGTAAATCAACTAATAAAACGAACAGATTATAATGCACATTTTTGTTTTCATAGTCAAAAGTCAATCTTTTTTTAGATAAGACGTTATATTCCTAAGTTAAGAAAATTTCGACAAACGCCGTATTGTCTCAAGTCGCTAGTCATTATAGTACCCCTCTCACTAACTTTATTTTAATTATGTGACTGCCGCTGTATTCGATTTGCCGAAGGACAACAAGTACATTTTCATGAAATATAATATTTTCTCGTGAATTTCTGATCGAACCCCCGTTAAAAAGACCAAGAACCGCCGCTGCTTAAAACTATAACATGTTATGATTATTGCCCGCGCTGTCAGTGGTAAAGTATGAATAGTTGAGATAGTGTAAGAAGTACTTACTTCATGATGTTCGTAGCACAGACAATTAACTCGAAAGTGAAGATTTTATTGAGAATATGATTTGATATACGTATCTGTATGTATTTTTAAAAAAAGAGTGCTTGCCTCTCTTTTTTCTCGCTTGTTGCCGAATAAGCAAGTGAGTTTAATGAAAAACTTCTTTTCAGTGAACTCATTTACAGTTATCGGGAATATTTATAGCTTTTATAAGTTGTTATTGAGAACTGCAAGTGTCATCCTAATCGTGACCCCCTCACGGGGACAAGGGAGCAAACATTATTGATATGAAAGCAACAGCCGGCATGTTATTTTCCTATGATAGAGCTGTTGTCGTCTCGTTCATTTATCAAATGTTATGCACAAAACATATATTTTTAATTTGTTAGTCATGGGGGTTTTCCAGAAAACTCAATTTAATTCTCAGTATTAGTGATAACTCGGCTACAGTACACTCCAAACATTTGATATTTTATTTTACGCTATTTTAGTGAATATTCGAATTTGTAAGTTTTAAAATAAATAAGAAAGCCGTTAAATATTATTTTTTAAACA
The DNA here is from genome assembly GCA_022606495.2 of Halesus radiatus. Lineage (NCBI taxonomy): Eukaryota > Metazoa > Arthropoda > Insecta > Trichoptera > Limnephilidae > Halesus > Halesus radiatus. Next base: position 16,923 of record JAHDVE020006941.1, on the reverse strand, counting down.
TAGGTAACAAATGTGTAACAAGTTTTGTATATTAAATCAAACAATATTATTGAAATCTATCACAAGATAAAAAAATAAATCCATTGCCATCTCTCAAAGAGTATTTGGTTGCTATTTTAAAAAGATAATGATAAAACCTAAACTCTAATTATCTTTTCATTGTTTCTACCTCTGTTAAGGATTTCACACCAGTCACCAGTCATCAGTCCAGTAGAGGACAGCGGGGTAATGGCGAACTGCGGGTAACTCTTTTTGCTTCTTCTTTTATCTATATATTTTCTACACATCCAAATTTCTTCTCTACCCACACTTTCTTATTTTTTTTAATTAATATTGCTTAACTTATAATAGTTAACCTTAGTTAAGAAACCTTCTTTATTCCAGACAAAATTAGATTTTGTAGGGACATACGTAATATGTACTATTATTAAATATTAAATAGTAAATTAAATATATCTACTTTATAATCTGTAAAAAAGGAACGTCCAAAGGTATGTCCAAATAAATAAACTCTGAACGATCGAGTTTTAGAAGGTTCCGATAGCTCCACACCCATACCAACAGCGCCATGCGAAAGTCCTACGCTCGCCCGTACCGAGCTGCATTTTGACGAGGGAGGTCGCGCACGCTGTTCAAGATAACCGTAATATCAGTGGTGTGCAGTCATAAAGGCTGAAAACCTGTGCCTACCCCAATAAAACCGATTGCAAACGAAAAAAATTCCATTTTCAAGAAATATTTTCTTTTTTTTTTTCATACGTCATAATCGTTTTTCCCAAAGAGATTTCTGTGTCAGTTTTCAGCGGAACCATTTATTTGTAAATCTAAGAAGACGTCCGGGATTTTTCATGAAAGCTACAGCCTCCCCTTGGTTAAAGAGCAATGTACGCCACTGCGTAATGTATATTTTCAATCAATATTATATAATCTTTGTCACTTTCTTACATGGTGGTATTTCTGTTCTTAATATAGTACAAGCGATAAAGTACCTACCCATAATATCTTTTTCATACTTAAGTACCTACAATAGACATTAAAAGAAAATCTTTATATTTATTTTTATGATTGTACTAATCTATGCATAGAGTAGAATTTTAAAATAAAAATGACACTTTCAACTCCAGCGGATATTTTCCTAGATTACAGATTCATTTATTTGATTTCTAAATCCATTTGCAGAATGCGTTTTTATAACTTGAGATTTATTATTGTATGTTTTCAATTAATTGAATTATTTTTATAGCGTAGCTTTCGTGAAAAAAATCATCGACGGTGGTTAGGTTAAGTTCGTAAAGTGTGTGGTCCCAAGCGATTACGAGTACTCGCATTCCATAATATTATTCTTCAGTTTATGATAAACTCAGGGGTAGGTTAGGTTAGGTTGGAATGAGATGGGTTGTAAATTTAAGTTTCGGAATAATAATAAAATGTAATTAATTAATGGAGGTGTGGAGGGTGCAACGGGCAAAACGCTTAACTTTTCAGTATTCTACAATTCACTTTACTTTTCCTTAGCACTACCTACCCAACAACTCATGATATAAAATTAGGGAATAATAAACTCAATAATCAATTGCAAGCATAAGGTTATGAATTTACATTCGGGAAATAATAATACAATGTAATCACCTCCGAGGGTAGGACGGTACCTACCCAAGTATCTTGTTTCGATGGCCCCCCAAATCATAATGCAATATTATCTTGTAATTCTTAATTATTTTCAGATAATTTGGAATAAAGGCTTTAAGGTAGTGGTTCCTTAAGTATGCGCAGCGGTGTCCAGGGGCGCTATTCCCGTTCTTTTTAAGGAAGATTCCTTAACTTTTTCCTTAGACATTCATCAAAAATATCAATATTTGCCTTGTTTTAACAAGAGAAAAACTCAATATTAAGTATTTTACCAATAACGTTATTACATGCTTTAAACATAATTAGTTAGTAAACATTATTAAACATTATATAGATGGTTATTCTTTGAACTATGGTGATTGTAAACAATATCGTATACGACCGGGCTACACAACGCAAACTTAATGGTGAATGTGTTATTTTGGACCATTTAATAGCTGCAAAGATATCGTTGAACCTTGAACGTTGTACCACAACCGCAACCCGTAAAATTAGATTTCGTGGCTGCCGAGAAAAGCGCAATAGGAAAAGACATTTGACGAGAAGATCTTCTGCTGTCACGGCGACCTGAGTTCTGACATCCAGTCTACAGAGCAGATCCGGTGCATCATGCGGCCCACGGACGTGCCCGACCAGGTGGCTCTGCGACCTGCTGTGGTCCGACCCCGACAAGGACACCACCGGCTGGGGCGAGAAATGGACGACACGCTGGTGTGCTCTTTCCAGATCCTGAAGCCGGCCGACAAGCGCTACCTGGCGTACGGGCAGACCAACACCAAGCGTCCCGTCAGGCAGCCCAGGGGCGTCACCAACAAAGACAAAGAAGATTGGATATGGATATGGATCAGTCCCCCCGGGCCCCGTCCTCACCCGCCGCCCAAATTCACATAACTCCTATCATTTGTATTAGCGTTTTACAATATATCGTAAGGAATAAATACAGTTAGCTTTTTTTTTCAATTTAACATGTATGAAAACTTAGATCAAGCCGTATTTAGTTTTGATAATTTAGCTGCATCTCTTTATATGGTCTATAAATAATGTGTAATGTAGCCTGTCAAAAAAAAAGTAAAAGATGTAATATAGGAATAATGTAAGAATAGGAAGTAAGATTTGTACAGCCCCCTTGAGGTGATTTTTCACAAAAACGGCGCTATAAAAATCATCCGATTATTATTATTGATATTTTCGAGAATTCACGCACGTCAAGCGCGGGATTGAAGAGAGTCGGTACGACCGGCCGAGCTCAATGAATTCGATTCCGAAGGTGGTGGACTTACTCCGAGTTCTCAAATCCGGATTCACTCGTTTCAAACTCACACTCAAGGAATGGCAAAGGTTTTGGATTGGAGTCAGAAACGAAAGGCGTCCTTATTCATTAGCGTAATATGAACGATTTTTGATTCCGGAACGGCGGACCTATGCGGACCGAAAGGAATGAAGACCGAGTCTGAGGAATCGATTCCATGTGGCTAAACTCGGAATTGGAACCGAGTTTTTAAAATAAGTGGCATGACCTCTTCGGTCGGCACAAATTCAAATGTCACTTTTAGAACTAAAGACAAAAAAGTCATTACTATCTAATGAGGTAGGTACCATTTTATAAAACGGGATTCTTCGTTAAAAGGCTAATTTATGATATATAAAAAATATATATATATATATATATATTAAATTGAATTATAATATAATGTAATTGTTTTTAAAAGTTTTAGTTCAAAATCTTATGTCACTTGAAGATATTTCATCAATTTGTGTTTTCAAATAATCTCTCGACAATCTATTTAGGATCTTTCTATGTCTCACCGGAATTCCGCAGTTAATCAAGAAGTCTTTAACCCTAAGGAAAAACCCTTAAAAAGAACGGGAATAGCGCCCTAGGGGTGCAATTCCCGTTCTTTTTAAGGAAAATTCTTTATCCTTTTCCTTAGGCTTAAAAACTTATTGTTTAACTGCGGTTCTGGTTCTCTCGGATGACAGCTGTCGGCTGTCATTAAGAGAATCACATTCATTAAAAATATGTCAATATTTGCATAGTTTTAACAAGAGAAATACTCAATATTAAGTAAGTTATCAATTACGTTATTATTTACTTTAAACATAATTGAGTTAGTAAACATAATATAGATGTTGACATATTTTTCAATTCACGGCGAAACAACTCCCCTTTATGCCGCGCCTTCCTTGAACTACGTGTTCTAAAGAAGTTTACATTTATTTATACCAACAATATGCCATAATACCTGTGATTTGTTTTTACTGGAAGAAAATAGTATGAAAACGGGTAAACGAAAAAAAGAAATAATAGTTGCATACTGCAACATAATAGTGAAAGTTACAGAAAGGGGATTTGATATTATCGCATGTGTTGGAAAGTATAATAATTCTCCCATCGAATCCCCGTTGAGTAATTCCCCAATAAATATTACGATAATATTGCTTTATTATGTTTCCGGTAAACAATGTTGTACCAATGTGATTTGTTGTATCACTAGTATTTGTCATTCGAGAATTAGGTATCTACGCGTTTGACAAATTGTCAACGATGTAAAATGACCGGAGATCAGAGGTCAATGAAATAGTAGTAGGTAGGTACTACTACACGCCTTCATAATCTATCTATGATAAGAACTTACCGACCGTATTTTTTTCGAAATCACAAAATCACGGTGCTAGGGACATCTCTAGTACAGTGCTCCTATATATTTAACAGTTGGTCCGGAGTTAAGGGGGATTCAGTTGAAAACTATCCATTAGAATCAGGATCCCTCTTGACTGCAACGAGGAGAATGCAACGGGAGAGCCAAGTCCTCAAGAGACGCGGATCTTGTGCTTCTCCGAAGCAGCCCCAACCCTGGCACCTCGAACAACTTGAAAATTTGTGCCTTTTGAATTTTTTGTTTTTAAGAATTTCACATGAACAGGTACCCTATTAGAAGACCGACATTTACGAAATAGAAGTCTTCATATCATGATGATACGTGAGACGCATCAAGCCAAGGAATACTCCATATAGCGCATTTAGAATTATGAACAAACTCCACCGTCAGAGACGAAGACCAGGCCTATTCTAGTTACTTTTAAAAAATTCCCTTTCCTTGGGATTAAAGAATTATTGCTTCACTGCGGTTCCTGTTCTCTCGGGTGACAGCTGTCGTTCGGCGAACGACATTCTTTAAAAATATCGATATTTGTGTGGTTTTAACAAAAGAAAACTCAATATTATCGCATAATAAATAGGCCTCCAGGATTCAGATGTTTGCGCTAATTAGATTTCTGAGTATAATATTTAACGGGGAGAGGCACGTCGGAGAGTTATTGTTTATTAATTCAAAATAATGATAATATTATTGTGCAATACTATAAACATGGTGTTTTTAAAGAGAAACATATTTATTATTTTTTTTGTAATTTGTATTGGCTTAGCATTTATCAAAATATAATCAGAAATATTACACATTTCTGACCGTTCTACGAATGTTTTACAAAAACATTTAAAAAGTTGAATATTCTTAAAAATGTTGTGAAGGTTTTTCTGTAACTTGTCGATGAGATAAATTTTAAAAAAAATAACAGTGTGTGGTATAATTTTTTTATGAACACTACGTAACATTAATGTTTTTTTTTGTTACGCGGATTACAAATCTTTGGTTATGTTTATTTACAAAAACGCAACGATAAAGGATTAAAAATACCTTTCTCCACTGTAAAAATCATATTCGTATTTTAAATATTTTGTAAAACATACAATGGGACGGTCATAAAAAGTAATATTTCTGATCAGATATTTATAAATACTAAGCCTATGTAAATTTATAAAATATTTAATAAATATTTTTCTATTTAAAATCATTATGTTTATCGTATGGAGTAATAATACTATCATTATTTTGAATTAATAAATAATAACTCTCCGACGTCCCTCTCGCCCTTAAGGCATGCAGTTTCCGTCTAACATTCTGCGTTACGCGTGTACGTACCTACCCCATAACAAACACGGTGTATGCTAGGAGTAGAAACGAAATCGGTTCCTGCCCAGCCGATATAAAGTATACGCAATAAAAAGGTTGATAAGTCGAGGCCCGATAAGCCACCGCGGGGAAGTGGCCTGTTTACGAGGATTTTTTTATTAGAGATAAGACGGGAAAATAATACGACGGAGTCATTCATAAAAATAATATAACTACTTCATTCAACTCGGCGCCGGTGAATCGCACCTACAGCCAGTTGCTCGAATGCAAGACGACTCAAATTTACATAAACTCACAAGAGGATTTTTATGGTATGAAGTGAACCCACAAAACATCGAGCTCATACATTTTGACAGCCGACTGTTTGTGACTCGGTATCAACCCACAATAATTACATTACCAAGGCGAGTAGGATACGAATAGGAACCAATCTAAAATGCTTGTATATTTATTATAGCGCTATTTTTGTAAAATATCACCTAAGGGGTATTTTGAATTCTGTAAATTACTACATACAGATCGATACACTTTGCAGTCGGTGACGTGGCTAGTGTAGATTTTGTGGATACAAAAACTATGGATTCAAAAAACAATTCGGTCGTTCATTATGACGGCCTCCATGGTCGAGGGGTAAGGCTCTCGACCATGAATCCGAAGGTCGCGGGTTCAAATCCCGGCGTGTTCAAGTAAATTGTATTTAATTAATTTGTGCTGTTTAAAACGAATATATAGTATATTTCCTCACGTTCCAGAGTGGAAGATACTCTCAGTATCGCCCTGATGAAAGACCACCATTCAGAATTGAAAAATTGCTTGAAATAACTTATAGCCGTGTTTGGTGACCAGATCTGAATAGCCAGGTATTTCCTCACCTTCACTTCTCTATCTCCTTGCCCTCCCTAATACCTTTAGCCTCACAACATTCCCCAATTGGGGATGCCATAGTCTCACTGGCACCAGACGGTTGGGAGCAGTTGAGACTCTTGTGCGGTATGCATATAAAAAAATATATTAAAAAAAAGTTTTTTTGGTCGCCTGCAAAAAAAATTAGATTGCACAATTTTCTAAAACAAAGCGAGATACAGTATTTTTAGGTACTTTTTTTTAAGATGTTTTTTTCATTTTGATGAGCCTAACTTTTTTACGGACATATACTGCCACCTTAACACCAATCGTTTAATATTTTCTTCTACGGAAAGTGAGGGAACTTTTTGATTTGAAATATTAAGATTTCGGAAAAAGTTACTTAATGCCACTGCTTTAAGTGAGGTAGTAATATGAAAAAGATAGACCATAAGAATTAATATTTGTACAGCGCTTGTGAGGTGAATTTTCACAAAAACGACGCCATACAAATTATCCAATGTTATTATTATAATTATTATTTGTACCTACATACCAGATGCGTGCAGTTCATAAATACTGAAAAGCTGTGCTTCTTACCCCAAGAGAAACGAACCATATATTTTTTTTTAAATCTGCAAATTTCTGATTTAAATGTCCTTTTCCATGCATTTGATAATGTACTTGTACGCTCGTTTATTCAGTTGACCACAGCAATCAGCGGAATGCACAATTCATACCAGAATTTGAAAAATTACACACAGCCTACCTTTGGCCATAGAGCAATGCACCCCGCTGCTACATTTAGGCCTGAACCTAATATATTCCTATGTATACGTATTATAATACCGCCATACATCAAATATATCGATACTAGCTCCATAGATATTAGCGTTCTCACCGATCCGGGCGTTCCGAGTATGTAAATCCGCGTCTCCTGCGACTGTTTTTTGAAAACGTTTACACAAAAAAACAAAACAAAGGGGCGTTACAATACACATTTCTGTGTGCATATAGAATGTTTTTGTCTTCCGAAAGCAATGGAAAACATTCCTCTCGCGGGTGAAGAGGGGAGGGGGGAAGGGGGTGTATTTCATATTTTTACGAGCACCTCGGGGTTCGTTTCACTGTCAGTGTCATTCTCTCAGCACAAATCGTACGGGTTGAGGTTATGTGCACTGAGCGAGCAAGTATCCACGTTGTCAAGTGTGAATTGTTGTGTAAAGAGTAAATTTTAAATAAAGTCCTCTAAGTCCATTGTAGAGGGCCCAGCAAACCTCAGGAATAATTTTGGACAATTGTTGTTTTGAAACTCTTAAATGGTACATTAAGCTAGTGTATGAATCACCAGTAGCCAGAAACCATAATGTAATGCCAAGTCTCATTTCTGGTGAAATGACATCTCTTCGCCGTATTGAGTTTTCTTGCACATCAGGACGTAAAATCAAAACCAGTTCTTCAAAATCGGTTTCAGAGACGCGGAAGAAATTGCCTAATCCAAATCGGTCTTCTATTCTTAATTCCTGATAAATATTAAAATTTCGAGATAACTTGAAATCTGTGTTTTCTCCCTGATACAATGTCTACAATCGCTAAAACCGAAAGCACGTCCTCCTCGTCAGAACTCATTTTGACGTCTACACATAAAATATTTTGTTTTGAACTAAAACAAAACATTTTAGCAGGAGACGGGATGTGTATGAAAACAAATGTTTTTGTGTATGGTTTTTTGTGTAATGTTTCGGAAAAAAGTTCGTAGGAGACGCGGCTTAAGCGATATTTATTGAATACGTGATTTCTGATATTCAGTATCGGTATATCGTATATCGATATTTAGCACTTGACTTTAGTTATTGACCGGTCTCGATATACTCGATACAAGTATCAAGTATTCTTCGTTATACGATATTGACAGATACAAGGTATCTATCCATATCGGTATCGCTGTATAAGACCAAGTTTTTAGTTGTAACGCAGTTCTGCCCGACGCCATACTCTGAGATCAGACGTAGGTACATTATATTGATATTATTTTTGACTGATACACTAGGAATTTACAGTTTAAAAGTAATTATGGGAATCTTTTGGAAAATTTGAGAAAATAAACAAACCCGTTTTCGGTCATTAATCTATGATAATAATAATAAATTGATGATTTATGCAGCGCCGATTTTATATAAACTCACCTCTAGAGCGCTACTTTTAATTCCGAAAAAAGCACGTTTTTAGTTCCTGAATTTACCTACATTTAATTGGAGTGTTTATAACGTGAAAGTAAATGGTTGAGGAAGTCGGTGACGTCCAAGCACATGGCACGATCAAGTGAACCAAATGCTTGAGTCGGATCATGTCAAGAGTCAGAATAACAGAAGAATCTGTATAAGACGATGTATGAATGTGAATTAAGCAAGGAGTGTGTGCCAAGACCGAGTTGTTTGGTGGTCTTTACTCTCTGCCTAATCCTGCGGGGAAACGGTGCGACGGTTAATTTGCAATTTGATGGTTTCTTGATAAAGAAAGATTTTGTAAGAGTTTGTTGATTAAAAACTTTATTTTCGTTGCAAAAATTATAAAGCCACTAAAAATGACTTATCACAAGTATTATGCGTGAACACAATATTTGAATACTTTATTTTAAAATGTCATCGAGAAAACAAGGATTCAAAGAATGCTGAAACAACCGTATCGGAAAGCTCGGCCTTCGTCGATCTCCGGCTGCGTGGGGATCCCGAATTCGGGAATATAGTTCTTGACATTTACGTGTTTCGTATTTTGTCGTCAGAGGCCACAGACGACCCAACGGCGGTGACGTTAGGGTAATTCCCAGTTCTGGGAAAATTTATTCGCCAACGGACAAACATTGTATTTGGACATTGACATCCACCATAAATCATAACATAATTCTCGAATACTTGGAGTATGTACACAATGTTCATTATCTATTAGTTTTCTTTTTACATTAAATTAATTAAATTAGTATTAAATTAAATTAATATATCATGTAACTTTAATTAGGTATACCACTTACTGTGAAATATATAGAAAAAAAAATTTATTATGCTAGAACTTCTTCTACCTTGATATGACGGTGCGTCGGGCAGTTGGTATTATTCTAGGAATAACGCAAAAAGGGAGGAATATAAATGCGATCTTAGGTAGTTACAAGTAATTTATTTTTATATACGTGGGTTTAGTCTTAAAACTAGAGTAAAACTTAATTAGACATAATAAATTTAATAAAACTAGATACGCAATTACTTAATTCTACTGTTAAAGTCTTTGTACTTAAAATTAGAGGTTCACTGGCTTAGGAAATTACTTAGTTCTACTGTTAAAGTCTTTGTACTTAAAATTAGAGGTTCACTGGCTTATGTTGTGGGAGGAATTATCATTAGAGTCAGAGGCACTTCCCTTTTTGGTGATGACTGTCCAGGGTCCAGTGGCTGCGTTGTATGTAGAGTCCTCGCGTTCGCACTACGTATTCGTGTACCTCCGGATCGGGAGTAGGTGCAACGCGGCGATAATCAGAGGCATGGGCGGTCTCCGATGTTGATCTCCGAAGGGCGAAGATCAGTTACTTCCTTCTGGGATGGAAGCGTAGAATTCCCTCGTCGTCAGAGGACCTGGGCGGCCTCTCCAAGGAGCGAGAATAGGAACCTTCCTGGGCGGAAGGTTTCACTTGGCTGTGTGTCCTGGGCGGACTACTGCAACCGACTCTCCGTCCTGGGCGGACTCTTGCAACGATTCGTGCTTCCTCGGTGGAAGACTGCACCTGACTCGTGCTCCCTCGGTGGAAGCTTTCACTCGACTCTCCGTCCTGGGCGGACTCTGGCAATCGACTGTCTCCTAGAGCCCACTGTCCTTCTTTCTACCTGTCTACCTGTAGGTATTATCTATTAACCCGCATTGTTCAGCGGCCTTTGTCCGTCGGTCGGCTCAATTCCTTTGAGATGTTTATTGCCGTCCCATAAAATTCCAAAGGACTTGCGGACTTTCCCAAAATAGCAGTTAAGATTATATTATTTTAGTTACGATTTTTCAAACAATAGGTTCGGCTAGCCTTTGTACTAAATTTATTTTATGGCCGGTCTAATCTGGGAATTCCTATTATTTAAAATGCACATTTTAAATCTAAATATTTCGGTGAATTCGGTCATTTATTTTAGGTGATTGCAAAAGGCTATATCAACCTCGTCTCGTGGATCGTCAGTAAAAATCTGAAAATACATTATATCTTCTTTTTTAATGGTATATTCATCTTTTTTATGTATAATAACAGTATGTACTGATAATTAATTTACTGTTTTACTGTTTTTAATAAAGTACATTAAACAATAAAAAAATGAAAAAGTCCCCATCGACACAGGGGGACCCCCCCCCCCCCACCATCACCCGGAAATTTCTAAATGAAAATGAAGTAGGGGGTACCCAATATCCAGGAACGGTGAGAATAACATAATACCGGCAAACTAATATTTCAGGATCAGGTAATATCGCAAAATAACAGGTATAACTCAGTCCTATGTAGTCTACATACTAATGTAAAATGTTAGTATATAGGTAGTGTTATGGTTGTTGTTCTCGAAGAATACATAAAAAGGTTGATAGGTAAAATATTAATAAAATGAAAACATTTTATTGTTGAGATGTTGTCATGGTTATTATTTGTTAAATGTATGGGAACATCCGGTGTTCAAAATTAAACTTCCTTCATAGCACATGTGTGTACTGACTACTGTGTACGTGGACGTGTGTGTACTGTCATGTGTGCCCCTTGATTTCTAATGTTCACAATTTGAAATAGTTGTCTTTTGTTAGTCGGGCGGCCAGAAGACGAACTAACGAATCAGAGAATATGAATTAGAAATTAAACATTGCAATCAATAGAAATATTTATTTATGTAACGGGTAGCAGAGCTGAATTCGTTTTTTACAACTTGTAGTTTAGATCTTCGATTGGACATCTGATTTCGTAATACTTCTACAGTTAAAATAATACAATAATTTGGTCGTTACTGTGGTGGATCGTTAACACCTTGTAACCTCTTTCTCTTTCTCTTTCTCATAAACAACGCTTATAACAGAAAGCGAGGTAACAAGAGAACATGCAACGGCAGGACATAAGGTAGACTATGGTGAAGCGAAACCCGTAACTTAATTAGCAATACAATACCGTAAGGTTCACTTTGTCTTACGGTGATGGGATTGAGGAAGATTATGGAGTGTGAACAATGATATTGACCGGGAAAGCTGCTTGAACGAAGGCAGTCAGGTTACAAACTATTATTTATATTTTTCATTAGATTCGATGTCTTAGAACTGAAGGATTATAAATAATCGTTAAATATATTAAAAAAATATTTTGGTCTAATTTAAATTCAGAATACCATGAAAAAATAACCCGATTCTAACCTAATTAAAGTTTTTTTTAAACTTAACGTTTGGATGTTTTATTTAAATTGTGGGAATGGGAAAAATATACTAAAAACAAAGTGCAGAGATGCTGCAGGAGTTATATGAAAAAATATTTCTTTTTGCAGTAATTTATATATGCAAACTCCAGACGATCTGGCAAATTCGTCCGGTATGCCTGTACAGAGTGTACGGGTGACCTGCACAGGTTAGCCGGATTCGCGTGGTGCACCGAGATGTTCAATGTGAATTTTGCATGTGCACGGTGATAAGCCGAGTAATCGTTTCATCTCAGGGGTATCAACATCTCAAAAAATGTAGATGAATACACGTCGGTTACATAACTTCAGACGGACTTGTCAGTCCGCGCAGTCGGGAACGGTGGCGTCGACAGGCGACATGCAGTTACCAATGGTCGGTGTGATATTTGCAACAAAAACAACCCCAAAAACCTAGTAAATGGTGGAAACAATGGTTGCTAAAAAAGGAACATTTATTCAACGTAAACTTATTAAGTTAATAATTGGAAATTGAACCAAAAGATTGGCACTATTATTTGAGAATGAATAGTAGTACACATTTAAAGTTTTTCTCCTTATTTACACCTTTAATATATATTTTAAATGATGAACAATTATGAGAAATGCCACTTTCAGAATTCTTGCCGGCGCAGGTCAAAATACGATTTTTCCTATTTTCTCCAATCGCCGGAACAGTTTATAACTGCCCAGTTATTTCATCCGATTGGTCCGGCTAACAACTGTGCAGGCTACTGGACAAGTTTAACTGAACGTCTGGAGCCTGCATAAAAAAACATCACTTTACAATAGTTTTTCGAAGGATGCAGTTCTCACGTAGGCACATATAAACTGCGTAGTTTGTATACCCAGTATATTTATTCATATTCGATGTTACATAATAATTAGATAACTATCATATAATTAAGTAGTAGGTAACTACTGTAGGTAGATATCTATTAAAATTAATTAATAACAATCATAGTAATGATCCTTACCTATTAACTTAGGCTTGTACTAATCGATTATCTGCCTAGCTACTATGTAATTCACAATCACAGAAACAGGCGGTCTCCGTAGCATAATGGTCTAAGCATCTAATGAATATTCAGCAGGTTCACACGTTCGATGTTCAATCTCAGTTTATATTAGCATGGTTTGTTCTTAGAAATATTTCGATTTATAAGATGGAATTCCTAAATAAGGTTTTGTTAAATTCAATTATCCAATGAAAAAGTCGAACACGTAAATAGGTGGTAACGAATCAAAATTTGACTTCCTCCCGTTTGTCCCCATAGATTATTTCAGTGTTTCGTAATCGGTAATCGGTAATCGGTAATCGGTAATCGGTAATCGGTAATCGGTAATCGGTAATCGGTAATCGGTAATCGGTAATCGGTAATCGGTAATCGGTAATCGGTAATCGGTAATCGGTAATCGGTAATCGGTAATCGGTAATCGGTAATCGGTAATCGGTAATCGGTAATCGGTAATCGGTAATCGGTAATCGGTAATCGGTAATCGGTAATCGGTAATCGGTAATCGGTAATCGGTAATCGGTAATCGGTAATCGGAAATCGGTAATCGGCAATCGGTAATCGGACTAACCTTCTAATAAATATAATACGAATAACAAATAAGAATAAAATAGCACCAGAAATATTTTAAATATATTTTGGTTTATAATAATTTTTTTTTTTAAATATGTCATCAATGGGCAGTGTTTTATAATATTGTGTCCTGTGCGTTCAAAATCATATTTTCCAAAGCTAAAATTTTATAAAATAACGTGCTAATCTGGAGTAACCTGCCATGTAAGTATATGTCTGTATCTGTTTGCACATAATATTGATAAACCTTAGTTAGGCTAATATTTGTACAGCGCCCTTGAGGTGATGTTTCACAAAAACGGCGCAATGCAAATCATCATACTATTATCATTATTATTATTATTATTACTACTGAGCCGCTAAAAAATATTCAAAACAGAAAAAAAAAATCTGAAACAAACTGTAATTTTTGCTTGTTTTTTTTCAGACACATTTTCAGGCTTTCCGTGTGTACAGCGGACACGTGGACCGTAGGTGACAAGGACCTAGATCCAGCTCCAAGAACCTAACCACGTCTATTTAAACTATTCGAAATATTTGGTTATAGACGACTGCGGTAGCGAGACACGTGTTTTTGAACAGGAATGCCAGAATTATAAAAAATTACATTCCTTCGTTCCTTTCTATAGGCAATCAAATAACATCCGTTCAACGTTCCCACAACTACCCAGTCCCAGCACCCACTACATATTACTACTTCTACTTACTCAAGCAGTTATTACTATTCTAAGCACGAGGATTCTCCACAATGACTAGGTCATAGTTTTATCTTACTTTGTTTTTTACCTACCAAACTATCCATCTTTCTAAATAATTAACGACTTTGTTGTGTTTGGGCTTTCGCGTCGGTACGTACACGTAGAAATAGCTATTTATGATTCATATTTGCATTTGAAGTTCGACGTGACTCTTCGATGCGAATATTTTTGGTCTTTAATGAGGTTCATTTCGAAGAATATTTTTTCTTCTAGAGAGAATAACACACTAAATAACTATGTAACCACCACGTCGTTTCCACGCAGGGGTAATCAGAGGGAAGGGTGCATATTTTCGCTGCTTTGATGCGCCACAGAATAGCCGGGACGAGTCAGCGCTACCGGAGATCGGAAAACACTCTTGTCCAGGCTGTCGCCCAGTGGCAGGGCGCGCCCCTACATCGTAGATCGAGAATTTCCCTCAGGCCGCTGTAGCGTAAGTGCTAAATATGTTATTTTAAATGTATTTAATTTTAATTTATTTTTTATCTTCTATTTCTACATGTTGCAATTTTTTATTATTATTTAAATGTACTCTTTTTATATGGCAGACAGAGTATTGCACTTATTATTATTATTGAAATATACGAAAGAATTAAAAAAAATGCTCTCAAACACTTAAAGTCCTACCGAATACCCTTAAAAAACGCATTAGCATTGCATAAGTTATCATCTCTAGAAGATAGAAGAAATATATCCGACCAAAAATTCCTCTACAAAATCATCAACAACGTTGTTGTCAATTATTCTATAATTTCCACTGTCCAGTTCGAAACACACGCTCGAATCAACTATTCCACATCGCACACTCGAAAACTAAATACAAACAACACTCAAAACACTTCAAAATTAGAAATAACAAACAACACTATTTTTTTCAGAAGAACATGCACAAAATACCATAACATCATTTCAGAGGCTGGTATTTTCCATTTATCCTCGTGACAAATCGGTAAATTCACAACAGAAAAAATTAAATCGTAAGGTTAGTTATAGCTCCCTACCCCTGATGTGTGTTATATTATCTTTATATTGTTAGATTTAAAATGTATTACACTTAGTTAGTGGATTTAGCGTTATATACTCGTATGTGCATATTTTTAATTGTTTTAAATGGTGTTTTTGTTTTTAGATACTAGATAATTTATTTTATTTTGTTCTTTTTCTTTTTCAATTTCACTTCCAAAATGTTTTTTTTCTTTCTATTCTATTTTATCATTTACAATTATTATTTATTTTTTATTTTTATGTAGCGGAAACTTGTCTGGTATTTAACCAGACAAGTTTCCGCAACAAAGTAATATCTTAATTTTTTTAAATATATAACTGAATGGTTTCCGGAGTTCTCAGCGGCAGGACCATACCTGTGTAGCCAATGGTTTACCAGTTTGAGAAAAATAATTGTGTTTTGGAAGCATTATTATTGGTTTGCTATCTTAGTTCTAACGCATTAAGTTCACTGCGTGAAGTTATGTTTCTTTTAATTACCCTTAATTAAGGTGTTCGGTGCATATTGCCTACTGCCTGCTACACGGAGATACCAATCATTTCGCACTTTGGCAGATAGTCGTAACACTGTTATTAAAATATTTTTTAATTGGGTGCCAAAGCTTCATAATTAAATGAATTCTCGAGGATTATACTCTCATTGGATGGGTAACTGCCAGAGTTTCGCAACGAAAAAACAAAAATAAAGTTACCAAATATTATTCAGTTTCAGATCACGTTTTTTTCATATTATTATAACTGTAAATATTACTAATTAACCTATCTTGCATTTCTGTTTTTTATTCTGTTTTTTCGGAGTGAAATAATTGATAGTAACAATCATTTCCTCTTATAATGCTTTTCCTGTAATTTGGTAAAGAACACGTCATTCTCTAAACAAACTTAATGGAGCTCAAAATTTCAAAACCATTCATTTCTTTCGCCATTTATTAAAAAATAAATATTCTGGCCTGTTTTTAGGTGCGCCTTTAATATACAATACAAGTTGGATGGTTTGATTAATATTTCTATTTAATTTGATAGCTGTTGTAAGGACGACTTTTGACATTATTTAGACACCACTTTTGGAGTCATTTTGAGTAAGGAGACCGTACTAATATTTATTGCGCAGGCTCAAAATATCAATAGTTTCGGAACCCACCATTATCTCCCAGACCTATTTTTTTATCTCAACAGACTAGATTTTGTCGTTTAAACTATTATGATGGCTCAAAGGCGGGCTTTCTGTAAAAGCCAGACCCTTAAGAAAAAAAAAAAAAAACAAACAATAAAAATATTGTGCGTCTTTCGTTGAACATTTTTAAACAATTGAACGATATTTATTTGTACAACGCTATAAAATGCAGCAATTTTTATCATCAAACCAAGTGCTACTATTAGTAAATAAAAAATACATTCGAATTGTTCATGGGGTTACCTCACTCTCATTGACAGCGTGAGCAAGTTCGGTACAGTGCTTCTTAATATCCGTTAGTTATTAATGTTAATGTACATTATGTATAGGTTCCTACGTTTTTTCTATATTGACCACGGCGTGTTAATAGGACAAGTGTGTCCCCAATCCCTACAGACACCAATATTATAATCATTGAAGAAGATAATATTAATACATCCCAAATGAACCACCAAACCGAAAAAAACAACAAAAAATAAAAAGATTTCAGTCGCATCAGGGACT